>JBBIGA010000027.1:10570679-10613554 GCA_037576975.1 Alestes dentex | reverse complement strand
TCCTTACGACGAGAGACTCAAAATTAAACAACAGGGCAGACCAACGCCCAAGACTGATTTGGTGCAAAAATCAGGGATGATAACAGGTCTATTCAGCTCTCCTAGTATGACCAGGTGAACTGGCTGACTGGAAGTGTTAAGACTGCTCCCTTTAGGACTGCTCCCAGGTGGATGAAGAACGACAGGGTCACAAACCATTTTCTAAAAAGGAACAGAGGCCAGAATTTATGTACAAATAATTATCAAATTTCTTGATGTAGGCCTAAAATGAGGTTCCCCTGTTTGAAAGACTAGCGGCCGCCACTGATCCACAGTGTTATATATCGTCGCTGTCGGGCAGAAACCTCATATGTCCAAAACGGCTATTTTTCAGGAAACTAAAAAAACTATGTATATTCTAAATAAATGAATACTGTGTCATCAAAATTGGTATAACTATTTTCAATACTTTTGATTGGTTAATAGTTTCTAAATTTTACAGACCCACGTGGAGACTGACCAATAGTATCGATTAATAAAAAAAATATATATATATTTATTTATTTATTTATTTATTTTTTTTCATACACATGCAAGTGTCTATATTTATATTTATATTTTTGTATTAGTGTACTTTTTATTTTATCTTGTTGGGTTGTATGGCTTTTAATCTATTGTTTTGCTGCTCTTACCTTGTACTGTCCATTTTCTGCTGTAGTAATGCAAATAAAGTTTTATCTTATCTCATCTTATCTAATAGGCCACTCGATTGAGTTCCTCCACAGGTGCAGTAAGGGCACATCGAGGGCGCTCAGGAGCACACTGCTGGATGATAGAACCAGAAATTAAATACTTATCTTCCCTTCAGCCTCACGGACCTTGCATGCATATGCAGCTGCGGACTCCATGTCCTCGAGTGGGTATTTGGAACTAGATTTTTAACAAGTTACATCACACATGGACTTGGAAGAGGACTGCAGGGCCTGGGGGGGGAGGTTCGATACAGGCTTTTTATAGGAGTCTAAAAGTCAACCTGAATTGTAAATCATAAAGCATTTTCCTTTTGTAAATCATAAAGCCATTTCCTGCGCTGTGACATATTTATGAGTAAAACACAGCATTAGGAAGGGTCTCTGAGCCAGCGGAGCACTTCCGTTCGACGATAGGTGGGGGTTAAAAGTGATATTATTGGTTAATGTTATTTCTCCTGCCCACTGGCACGCGTTGACATAATCAAAACTCAGAAGACGTATTCAAATGAGCAAAAGTCAGAACTGTTCAGTCAGAGATGGCAGGAAAACAAGAACTTTGATTCATCTGATATGATGAATTGTACGTCGAATGGCCTCCCTGGCTTTTGCTCATCTTTTGATGTAAACAGAAGGTAGAAAGTCGATTTTCAACAATAACGTCATGCTCTGCTCTTAGATCATTTGACTGATCTAAACCATCATGACTTAAAATGGGCTGATGGGCTTAGCACCTGGCATTTCTTTTGACATTTGCTTTGATGAAGACCAACTACGCGATAATGTTGACATTTTCGCTTTTTGGCATTGACATGGCAAATAAATAGTGGTGCATTTTGAGATATGGTTTGTGCTTAAGTTTATATTGAACCGAAAGCTTTTCTGCTAGGGGGGCATGGATTCAGTTTGCAACAGTGAATTTCTGTCTTTTGCAACCAAACTCACAGTAAAGATTCCAAGGCTTGGTTTTGGTCAGAAAAGCAGTGAGAAGGACAGTAAGTATGTCCTGAATGTGGCCTTCTACAATATGAGAAATGTTCTCTATTCCCTGGGCCTAAAAAATAAAAAAGAAGGCTGAAGAGGCAGTGAGAAATGCATTCGACAAGCACTTTGTAGAAGCTCTTACAACATTGTTTATGAACAGGCAAAGTTTAAAAATTGCTGCCAAGAAGTGGTAGCAACTTTCATTACTGATGTGCACAGGCTAGCAGAACATTTCAATTTGCTGCACTGCATGACGAAATGATTCGCTACAGTCATAGTCAGCATTAGAGAGAAACTCCAGATCCAGGGCTGCCTCAATTATACAAGTAAAACAACACGGAGACATCAAGAAGCAGCAGCTCGTTATGAGTTCAGTGGCATCATCTTGGCAGGCTAATGTGGGTTTGTCATACAACGAGGCTTCAAAAGAGCACCACAGCAGAACCATTGCATGAGAAAGGCAGAGACAAGTCCAACAAGCAGCTGTGAAAAATGCAGAAAATTTCCAAAGCATCTGTGGAACGTGTATAGCAGGAAAGGTAATGCGTGTCAAAAATGCTGGCAAATTTTGCATCAGTATGCAGAAATGTAAGTGAAGGTGAAACAATAATGCAGAGTGAAATTGAGCCTGGTTGCTGAGCCTTGTGCACTCAATCTAAAGTGCATGGACTGAAGCGTCGCAATCTGCATTTCAAAATCGACACTAGTGCCGCAGTGACCACAATAGTCCTTCGGAGACAATGTACATGAAGCAGAGCGATGGCGTGCTCCAGCCTGCCTCGAGACGACTCTGCTGCACGAATATGCAGCCGCCACAGGTGGGAGGCCAATTTGACGCAACACTGAGAATGAAAGAAATGAAAAATTGAAGATAAGACATTCGCTGTGACAGGCGTTCCTGCCATTCTGTCACTGAACCACCTGAGTCACATTCAGCACAATGCCAAGAAAGAAAAAAAATCATGTGCGCAGGGGTGTCGCTACGCCTGTTTTACAGGGACTAGAGCTCCCCTATAAATGATGTCCAGCCCCCCTCCAAATAAATACAATAAAACTATTCATTTAAATTGTCAGTAGTTCTGCATTCACGCCACCCACCGAAAATGCTGTCGTTCACAGCAACTCTTCCCCCACCAACAAAAGACTGTTGTTCACATCTCTCCCTTCAAAAAAAGGCTGCCGTTTACACACTCCCCCGTCGACAAAATAAATGTTTCTGTAGTGATGCCCCCGTGTGTGCATATGAAATCATTTTATGTGTAGTGTACATACATCCACGATCTGTCATATCTTAGTGCTCATGGTGATTGTGGTCAATTATGTAATTTGTCAAATACATGGCTTGTCCAGTGTTGAGGATTCCTCATTGCCCAACTGCATGGTGCAAAGTGCGATGCAGGTCAAGTTCAAGTGTTTATAGTCCATTTGGTCATTTAATTTACACTGGAAAAGTAAACAAAGGGCCTTGCAGTGTAAAACATATGCAAAAGATGTTAAACATATGCAGTGTAAAACATATGCAGATTTTGTCTGCTGAAATGATACTGACAACCATATATCCTGCAAAGATACAGTTCATATTTACACACGTAACAAATGGACGCTCAAAAATGTTAGTTGAGTGATAATAGTGTCCCCTTGTGTTAGTGTGGCGAAAATTAATTACATTTCTAAAAATTCAAACCCGGTCACTTCTCAATTTTTTACTTCACGGCTACAATACTGTAATTTGTGCCACAACACTTGCAACTTTCACCAGCTCCACATGCCTCAAAATGTAGGCGCAGCCCTGTCTTACAGTTCCTGAAGGAGTAACGTTCAGAATAATTGGAGAAAAGTGCAGAGCCTATTGAGGGAGGTAAAAAAAAAAAAAAAAACTATATGGAAATGGTGGAGAAGGGAAAAAAAATGCTGTACTGACTTAATATCTCAAAACGATTACCTATTTTATCAATATTTATCCATTTATCAATGATTAATGCTAAAAGAATATTAGTATCTCAAGATAATGACCTTATTAAAAGTCCTTATTTCATGATCAGTCAGAATCTTATGGGTTTTGTATGGGCTTACAATAAAAAAGGAGCTGGATCATCCTGGGTGGTTATGGTGGAAATGTCTCCACACATGGTCCCCCATTATTATAAATGTCATTATTACGTATCGTATTTATGAGACTTACGATATGACTAATTTTCGACAGATTATAGGGTAGAAATAAGCATCCACAGTCTCCAGGCATGTCAGTATAGAAAAAAAGTAACTTTTGCAGTGACTTGCGGGGATTGTGAGTTTCTGAGTAGTTAAATAAGTGGACTTCTCTGTTAGAACAGATCGTGAACCTCTGTTGGAAGATCAGTCTGAAGTCTCTCAGGTTCATTTCAATGTTCTTCTTGTTCCGTGGGGAAGAAGGTTTCATGACAGATGCTCTGTTTGTTGCAGCATTTCTTGTTAGCACAGAGGATGAGGAGAAGCAGAGTGTAGAGCATACGTTCAGAGCGTGCAACAACATATTCCTGCCACACAGACTAATCTGGAACAGATGTTCCTGAGTCACTCCTCCTGCACTGGCCTCAGAGAGCTGATCTACACACTGCAGACAGATTGCTCATGAAAAGTGAGACACTGTTCATTACACAGTATACATAACTGTGGATATTCGGCATGGTGACCTGGCATTACTGGGCAAGTCAGAGGAGAAAAAGCACAAGACAGGAGAGAAACCCTTATTACTGCTAGCCTACATACTAGACCCTGGCAGAAAGTGGTAGTAGGACTATTTGCTAGTCATGGACTACTTTTGCAGTATTTTTGCAAGCTTACCACAATTCAGAGGCTTAAAGCTGCCTGCTGTAGGGCGACTGACGCTATGAACTATGGGCCAGAGAAGTCCCCAAGTTTCAGGTAGAAATAAAATGCATTCTGTCCTAAGAACCATGCATTTCCCTCCATCATACACATGCTTTTGAAAGAGGATCATCTGAAAAGCCTGACAATGAAGTAAAAAAAATAGGTTTCAGTATTGGAGGTGCGTTTTTTTTTGTTTGTTTTTTTTTTTTACTTTACTTTAGTTTTGAGAGGTGATTCTTAAAACCAGGCATAAACTATGAGGAGGTGTCTTGCAAGCTTGTTGCTGGGACACTTACTTTAATGTCGAGATCAAAATTGAACCATGTTAGTTCAAGTGTTGTCATGTTATGTAAAAAAAAAAAACAACAACTATACTTTCGCTTTTTCATACTATTTTGCCTGACTTGAAAACGCCTTCTGGGATTTAATTATATTACCATGTACCAACAGGCTGGGAAAAATAACATTAAGCAGTGATATCATGTCTCACCTCTTCGGAGACCCCACATGAATAACATGCTTCATTTGAAATATTCTCCATTATGTCACAGTAGTGATTTTAATGGCTTACAGGCAGTGGCACAATTTGAACAGTTATGGTTTTGTATCAAGGGGTCCATCCAAGCATATTCATCCAAGTAGTGCTGCTAGCATAGAACGAATATCCACCCGTGCCCTTATGTTATGACCTCTCTAGTTCAAACATGGAAACATATAACTGGCATTCAGACAAACATGTCAGAACACATGCAGATTGAAAATGAGCATGTCTTCCAGCCGATAACAAAAGGCCTGACGTGGTTTATTATCAGAGGAGTCAGCCTAGCCACTTGCCAAGCTGTTTAGCATATTCTAATGAGGGCAAAATATAGTCCTGTGTCTGATGACACAAACTGTAGACCAGTGGTGAAGAGCTGTTAACTGCGTCCAGAAGTCTCACATTATTTTTTTAAAAGCTCTGTTGGGAAATCACTGTTTTAAAATACTTTGGTCTGACTAAGAAATAATGAAACGGTACAAAAAAAGGGCTTATGTTACCATGAGTTACATCACGACTGAGAATTGGTTGAAGCGAGTGCAGCAGATCATAACATGAAGAGAACAGATTGGAGACTAGTCCACTGAGATGAAATGAGGGAGGGTGGCATAATACTATAATGACAAAAAGGATGAAAATCAATGGATTTGCTATTTTATATACTTACCTTTATTATTGTCATGTATCATTCATTTATTGATTAGATTGATTTATATTAACACATAAAAGGCTCTTTATAAATGTCTTTATTTTGTTGTTGTATATACTGAATTCTATATGGCACTTCACACTGCTTTTGCTCACCTACACAGTGAGGATTGGGAAGTAGCAGAACATATTGGGAATATATGTTCAGAAGTGCTGCATTAAGGCCATGTTACATTTTCAAAACACAGCTGCTTTTTACATTTTCAGAGGATGCTTCAAGAATACTTATCCACTTGCCCAAAATGTTTTGGATAACCTTGTTAGTGTTTGTTTCTGAAATATTTTACAAATCAGTTTATAGCACGTATCAAACCATGGGCGTCACCGCCATTCAATCTGAAAGGGACGTGTCCCCTTCACATTTCATAATTATTCGTTTGGAACCCCCCCACATTTAACATAAAATATTAGTTCACTCAGCGCTGTTGAATCTTGAATCTTGAATCTTTCGCGAAAGAATCCATTCCACTTAATCGATAGGAGAATACACATACCACTGGAACGCTGCTCCGGGTTTGCCCCCGCCCCCACCCCCTAAAAGGACCGAGACTTCGCACGCACGCAGCAACCCATACACTCACCCACCCAAACCCCGCCCCCATCCACCCAAACCCCACCCACGCCCAAACCCCACCTCCCACGCGTAGACAGATGCGTCCCCCTCACATTAAAAATGCTTCTGCCACCCCGTTATCAAATACATTCATTAGACACATTAGACCACTTCTGGCTTCTTTGCAAACACTGAAGTTCCTGCTAAAGCCTGAGTAGACCGATAAACCAGAGCCAGTAATTCATCTCAGTGCTCCTGAGCTCTTATACGGGTTGTTCAGCCTGACCAGTCCTCAGTAGTGAACATGCTAACAAGTGATCAGCTTACCAGTGTTGTACTGGACTTCAGCACTTAATGGTATGATCTCTCAGTAACTGAAAATTACACATCTTCCAACTTTACAGTTGAATGTTCAAGATTTTCTTAATGAAACATGAATTAAATTGCTTACACTATATTTGTTTTTATTTTCTAGTATACTGAGTTTAGGGCCTCATGGTGGAGCAGTGGCTAGCGCTGTTGCCTCACACCTCCAGGGTTGGGGAGATCTTGTGTGTGTGGAGTCTGCATGTCCTCCTCATGGTGGCATGGGTTTCCTCCGGTGTCTCCGGTTTCTCCCACAGTCCAAAGACATCCATGTCAGGTGAATTGGGGAGACTAAATTGACTGTTAGGTACCTGCGACCCTAATAAGGATTAAGCGGTTACAGAAATGCATAGAGGATAAGGTGCCCATTTTTCATTGAGATGATATGAGTTTTTAGTGCTATATCCTAAAAGAAATAAAATATTCAAATCACCCAGCTGGCATGTTTTATTTAGTCATTTATTTAGTAATTTATTTATGTAAATGATGAAATAAAGAGAAGACATGCTAAGGTCTGGGGCAAAAATGAGGGTACCTTTAATCTCAGTTGAGTCTAACAAGCTTTTTTCCCCTTTCAAAAATAATAACTAGCTTATGATTAACAGAAACACTTTAAGGTTTAATAACAAACATTTCAACTGCCTGCCAGTGACAAGAAGGAACAGTGTGCCTTATCAAGATGTGCTCTAAACGTAGTCAAAATATGTCACGATTGTTACGTGTTGAAATGGAATATGTTGCTGAATATATTTGTGAAACTGCCTTCAGTATTTAGCCATCATTCCTTTTGCCTCTAATTTACCAGCTCTGCTACAGCTGAAAGCCAGCATTTTAAACAGGCTTCTAATTTTAACAATTCAGAAAAGAGAAAAACAATCATCAAAGCTCACAGCACACTCTGACATAGTCCTCCACAGAGACCTAACCTTTACATTAAGATAATTAGGTCCTAAATGAAAAAAAAAAAACACGAATAAAAACAAATGAAACAAGACATTTCATTTTGATTTTGTCCAACTAATTAAGTAACCTGTTTAACTGATACTGTTCCTCTAATTATGGTGGTGGTGGAAAAAAAAAAGAGAGAAAAACTTTTAGAAATGACAGAAAGAGTGTTTAATGAAGGAAATAAAACTGTTCACATCATCGTAAAAAGCTGGGAGTTTAGTGCCAGTCCTCCACGGTTCCACTGGGACTCATCCAAGACCTGAACAGACATGAGGAAAGTTAAGATTAGCCAACTGCCTTTATTAGCCTGGCTCACCTTGAGACTAAGACAACCGGCTGCTTTTCTTCCACTTACAGCCCTCCGCATGCCACAGTCTGATGTAAAACACTCAGGAAGACGCACAGTGCAGATAGTGTGATTAGCAGTTTGGGGTTTTCGATAGGAGCGTGTTTTGCTGCGCTCCACACAGGCAGCTCATTAGTGTGGGAGCTCTTTGGTTTGTCTCCCACTGCGGCTGCTGTTCTAATGTGACGCAGATGTTTCTTCTGATAATCTCGCCTCTCTTGAGCCTAGAGTGTTCCCGACTCCACATATGTTTATGTACAAACACGGTCATGGACACGGCCACGCGCGTTCTCCAGCAGACGCTCCGACACAATTACGCCATATCACAGCATCAGTCTTCTGAGCTGCAGCTAAACAGTGCGCCTTGCTGGTAAGATCTGATTTCCCCTTGGAGAGAAATCATCCTTCACAGGCACAGCGTTGTCCCTGAGATGCCTGTAAAGCCAAGCTGCAGATTGAAACATGAAAAATACCACCTCACTGGGATAAAACACCCACGGTGCCATCCCAATCCATGAATCACCCGCCAAAATATATATTTCTCCTCCACACTGGAGCGCACGACAGTGCCCAGATCCCCCACCAAAAGCTCGATGAAAACCAAACAGTTTGAAATATCATCACTTCCCCCCCGCTGCCTACTGACAGAGAACCCTGTGGCTGGGCACGAAATGTGTCCGTGGCACATGGATGCTCTTTTTTTTAAATAGAAAGAAACAGGGTGCTTTCCTAAACCTCTACTGCTTAAGCCCAGCACACGGTTTCGAACATTATTGTAAAGATCGCTGTCGCTAGGACTGAGCGCTCGCACTGAAGTGATGACTGTACAATAAAACAATGAGCAATAAAAGGCTGTGTGTGACTGCGATTATCCTGTGTGGGGTGTAAGCGCCACACACGTTTTGTGAAACGGCACAAAAAATACAGTACAGTTTTGATATTAACAATGCTGAAGAGGCTTACGAATCTAGAAGGCTTGCAATTTGCAAAATGCTTGCCTCTCAGCCAGTCACATCCATTCATAAGCACTATGTCCTCTGTCGAATGAAAGAAAACCTTCAACCAATCTCCCCAGAACAAACCAGCACTGAGAATGTATTTTAGTAATCTAGTAATTTAGCTCTTAGGCTCAAAGATGAAAAGCTGTTAATGGGGAAGGTGTACTGGTGCCTCGAGCTCTAAGGAAAGGCAAACCTTGTCTAGGCTGCTGTATTTGCTGCACTCATTTTAACATCAGACTGAATGATAAATATTGTTACAAAACAATATTTAGATATGTTCCTTGGCTCTAGCCTAATGAAGACCGGCAGTCCCATCCACGCTCTTTTCACAAGGCAGTCTTTGGTATTGACTTCTGTGAGCTTTATAGAACACGGACAAGAATCCACTTTAGCCCGATGAGAAATTGTCAGTCTTTGTTTGCAGCATAGAACATTGTGTTGCGGTTCTGCTGAGATTTATCGTGATGTTGCAGCTAGGCAGGTAGGAAAGAACGAATTAGGCAGCATGCTAATATTAGCTCAATTATACCATAATAAAGAAATCAATACATCCTGTCTCTCTAAAAGTATGACCTTATGACTATGGCCACATCCCACACAGCATACTACTAAATTAAATACTACATAAAAAATATAGCTCACCGTCAGAAGTTCATTCAGCCATTTCGAATAGAATGGAATAGAATAGAATAGAATACCTCTGTTGTCAGCGCACATTATCATACAAAGAAATTTGCTGTGCAACTCCAAAACTGCCTGGCTGGGTCGACTCACTCCAGCTCCAGCTCCACCCTCAATCTCAATTGCACAAACCTGGAGAATGTTTTGGACCAGTTTCCTCACCTACACTATATGGAACAAGTATTGAGACATACCTCTTGATTTTTTTAAATTCAGGTGGTCCCTTACTTTCAGTGAAGGGTCGTTTTAATGCTTCAGCATACCAACACTTTTTGGACAACGCCATGCTTCCAACTTTGTGGACGCAGTGTTTGGGGAAGAAGCTTTTCTATTCCAGCATGACTGTGCCCCAGTGCACAAAGCAATGTCCATAAAGACATTCGGTGTAGAAGAACTTAACTGACCCACACAGAGCCCTGACCTCAACCCCATCCAACACCTTTGGGACGAACTGGAACAGAGATTGTGAGTCAGGCTTTCTCATCCAACATCAGTGCCTGATCTTATAAAATGCTCTACAGAATGAATGGGCACAAATTCCCACAAAATCTTGTAGGAAGCCTTCCAAGAAGAGTGGAAGCTGTTACAGCTGCAAAGGGATGACCAACTCCATATAAAAGTCTATGCAATTGAATGCAATGTAATTAAAGTCCCTGTTGGTGTAATGGTCAGGCGTCCCAATACTTTTCTTCATATCATGTATTTATACAACTCATCACGCCACCTCTCATTGTTGCTATTTGTGAAGTCTCTGTGTTTCTTTGTGATTTCTGCTCTGTTTTCTCTGTTTTCTTGGTTTTGGCCCCTGTCCTGGTTCTCTGAATTTTGATATGGAACTGCCGTGTTTGCCTGCCTACCTGCATTCTGACCCCTGCCTGCTCTCATGACCACGAGTACCATCTAACTATTTTGCATATGCAGCGTATCCACTTGTACCATTTATAATTGCCATTTGTGCCGTCTAAAGTTGGACAAAAACGTGTTTCAGTTGAATAAAACCCTCTAACAGCCTCCACTCTTCTGGGAGAGCTTTCTACAAGATTTTGGAGTGTGTGTATATGTGTGGAATTTAACATCTTTTTTTTTTTTTTTTTTTTTTTTTTAACCTTAAATGTCTTTGAGATGCTGTGGAACAGCGGCCACTAAGGCTAAGTGAAGCTGAAAGGATGGCAAGAACAGGAATATGAACATAAACCTCTGAAAAGGAAGCTCAGTGAGTGTGGACGTATAATAACGACTTGAAAAAGCCCATTTGTTATAGCTGAAATCCATGCCCGAAAAAATGTAAGAAGTTGAGCTACACTGGGTGCACATCACTGGGTGCACCTAACACACTCTTTTAAACTGAGTCACACTTTATATTCTCTGTAAATGGATTTATCCCAACCTCCCTATAGTAGAATGAGCAGGTCAGCAGAAAACTCAAAGACTAATTCTCTGACAACAGAAGACAAAGCTTGTGCTCAAGCCTTTAGAGAAGGAATTCCTTCGACGTTATTCTTCAAAAACATACAAAGCAAAGAATGAGTTACCAGCATGCCTGTTAGGATCTTTAAACGTCTGTATTTAATATGAAAAAAGCTGACATCAAATACAGCGTAGGTCTAACACCCAATAGCGCTAAAACAGAGACTAATATTTCTAATTGAATTCTTAGAGTTCATACTATGAACACGGTTATGCAATGGCAAGCACATTATGTTTTTGCAACTGAAACCGATTCTCGGTATAAACAATATTAAAAGTTTACAGAATAAAGTTGTTTTGAAGCAATTAAAGATGACAAATAAAGTCCTTAGGCTAAAGTTAGCTTCGGGTTTCTGTTGATAGATCGATGAAAAACACAAGCCATCAAGCATCATAACTACAAAGATTTTTTTTACTTTGATTTGGTCCTATATTACATTTTTATTTGGCCCACACACCTATATGATAAGATATTATTAGTTATAGCACAGAAGGATTTTTTTTTTTTTCCAATAAGCTCCTCAAAGAATGGGACATAGGTATGGATACAGTCATATTTGCATACATCAGGTATTGTACAATGCCTCCATCAGTCAAATTTTACAAGATTTATTTTATAATAATGGTTTAACACGTCCGTTTCTAAAACATACAAAGGAACTCAGTCATGTATTCTTTCAATCAATACTTGTTTGGTTTTGTAAAAAAAAAAAAAGACATGATCTCATTTATAACACCTGATTCATTTTGCTGCACATACCTTTGCTAAAAGAACAAATGCGAAAAAAAAAAACAAAAAAAAAAAAAAAAACACTTAACAATACACACTACACAGAGCTGCTGGAACACACAGCCACCTGCTGGATGCTGGCTGTTCACGACAACATTTCAAAACTGGGGTCCAAAACATATTTTCACTACTGCGACTGGTGTCAGATATGGAAAAAAAGCATCTTGTCTCATTGGACGAGTGTGAACCAGGCTTTCAGTACTGCTCTGAGTCTGCGAGGTACACATGCACTAGGTCAATGACCTGCAGTGACTGATGGAACCAAGGGCCCTTTGCATCTGGACTGGCACGAAGGACGAACAGAGGAACGTGGTTCACACTGGGCCCTTGAATAAATTACCGCTCGAGGCCTGGAGTGATACAAATGACGCACAGCAGCAATTTCCAGTCATCCTGTTCCTCTCTGCTGACATACATTGTCACAACACAGTAGAGGAAAGCAGCTTATTCAAATGATTGACGGGGATAGGATGCCGAGAGGACAGATTTGAATGTGTAGTGGCTAAGCCGTTCTTATATTTTCAACACTCTGTACATTTCATTTTTCCAAACTCACAAGAACTCCGGAAAGCTTGTATTTATAAATGCAAAACCACCCTAACTGCCATTTCAAGACTGTTGTAGATGTGTGGCCTTTTTAAAAGCCATAATAATTGCTCCCTAAGGCGTGTAATTTTCACTTGCGTATAATAAGACCCATTTCAATAACGCTATTGAGCCATACTGAAAAACTGTAGGTGCACAGGTACGGTTTGGAATCATAATGCAATAATGACTGTGCTTTGCATTTTCCCGTTCGTTTATTAAGAATAGGAAAAATCTATTTCCAGCCTCTAAAAAGCAGCACATGTGATAACATGTAAGTCAAAAGGGAGGGATTCAGTCACACTTTTAAATCCATTGTGTGCTGGGATTATTAAACCCCTCGCATTTAAGCGCCCACTTCAGTTCCTCTATGTACTTTCTAAGTATGCCTTTAGAGAATATCGTTCATATTTGTCGTAGAGCATTTTGTGTTCAATCCACGTTTTGTTAGTTCTTCACTTTCTGAGCACAGGATGACTGTTTATCTGGATATAACCCAGGTGTGAAAAGAGGTGTGCAAAAACGCTGGAAAAAAAACTGCTGTACCTACACTCTGACCAGGGCAACACACACTAATTTGCCACCACTATGAAGTCTGGACCACTATGTAGTCTGGAGACAATGGCCAAATAATATATGTTCAGCAGTGGTGGTCCCTTTCCTTTGATGGTTGGGAAACAGGGAGGCTGGTAAACTGTGCAGCAACAGATGGGCTACAGCCAGCAACTAGATCCATACAAAGAGTGTCTATATGGCAGAGGTTTCTGATGAAACGGCCACTTAGTGCAGACACAGTAGTGGTGTACCTAATAAAGGTCCCACTTGGAATATTCGTTTCATAGTAGTTACTAAATAAATCATCTTGAGTTTAAAAATGGAATGACAAGCTTCAGTGTCTGCCTCCTTGCTCGTTGTCTTCGGATCGTTTACAGGTGCCCGATCAGCCCGAGATACTGTTCTTGTCTTGGATTCCATGAAACAGCAAATACAGTCATTCTCAGGAGGGTCATTGTATTACATCCGGTTATTTCCGGTAAGAAATGGAAACTCTTGGACTGCTCTGTGCAATTTGTTTCTGTAAGTGCTGCGCACTATTGCGAAGGAAAAAGCCCCCCTCCTGCGGCCCCACCAGCCGTTGAGAGGCTCCGTGTTTGAAGTTGCTCTTCACCTTGTTGCTGGTGAGGGAGAGCATCCGGGGAAGAGTCCCGAGGCAAGAACCATGCACAGTGCCCTTTTGTGCTGCTTGTTTTCTCTTATATATCTCTTGCAAAGGTAAACAGTGGGAAATTAGAGGAAAGCAGACGCTTTGTGTGTTACCTCAGCCTTTCGTATTGCGCTTTTTCAGGGAACTCCTGTGAAAGAACCCTTCACACTATCTATCGCATCCTCAGAATCACCTGCTCCACCGCTATTCGGTGGAGAGACAAAAGTTGTCAGTTTCCTATACAAATGTATAAAAGTTTCATTACTCTAGGTGATAAACAGTTTATCATTATGCTTCAAAGTATTGATTTTGGGTCCTACAGCAAAAGTGATTCGCTGCTATCTCTACTGCCTTTTATTTTCTTCTTCATTCTTCCTTTATTGTGTGAATATTGCAACTTATCAGCAGCCTTCTCCTCACAAGGCAGCTTCAGAAGTATAACTAATCCTCAGTTGGCGCAGGGCTGACAAGAGAGAGGAGGGCTTAGAAAAAAGAAAAAAAAAAAACCTCTAGCAGTATCTGTAGCTTTACCATTACTGATCAGATATGCAGGGTTTTAACAGACCTGAGAATTCTGAGGCAAAAGTGAGCTCTTAGGATCACTTCAACATCCTTATCCAAACAAACGTCCATGAATTAATTTACATTTTAAAAATTGCTATGTTCCATTGAGTCAAGATACCAGATTTCAAGATTGATTCTGTGCTGTTTGTATTGTAGACCTGCATGACTTCTTCAGTCAACAAGGTGGCATTTGTTCATTTAGTCATGCTGACTATAAAAATGTGTATGCAAGCGTGAATGTACACTATGTGGAAGAAGTATTGGGACACACCTGTTTTTCAGGGTTTGGGTTGGGCCCCTGACTTTCAGTGAAGGGCAATCTTAATGTGTCAGCATACCCAGACTTTATGGAAAACGCCATGCTTCCAACATTGTGGACACGGTTTGGAGAAGGCCCTTTTCAATTCCAGCATGACTGTGCCCTAGTGCACAAAGCGAGCTCCATAAAGACCTGTGATGTTACGGGAATAAATAGACAACATTCCATCTCACTGCTTTACTATAAGTCCAGTTTTGTCAACCTGTGTATTCAGTGTCAGCAGCTAAATACTCCAAGTGAAGGCTACTTGAGAAATGTTGGAGAATATTTCTTCATTGTGTTGGCATTATTTCCAAAGACGTTCTTCTGTTCAGTCCTCTGGTGGAAGCTCATGGTGGGTCATTTTTATCCACTGTATGACAGCTTAGCAGCACACATTTCCGTAAATAAATACAATACTGAGTATTCCTTTCAGTTCTATGGGCTGTGGACAATAGCGAGCGTCTAACACTAGCAGCATAATGTTTACTCCATTCAACCAGTGCAACAGCATCCTGCAAACATCTGTGCAGTCAAGGTCAGTCTGAGCAAAATCTTGAACCTTTTACTTTCTGAACATACGATTTAGACTTTCACTTTTAATTCTGTAAATTGGCAAACGGTCATTTTTTCTTTATTTTGGGCTAGCTCTGGTTCTGCAAAAAGCCCTGCTGAAGCAAATATGACAGCACGTATAAACCAAATTCTGTATTAATGTGGCACGTTTTACAAACAAGTTGTGAAATTTACCTAGAGTGCAGTGAACCACTGAATGTTAAAATACTGTACATCGCCCTAGAGTATGTTGTTAATAATGCATTGTATAATGCACCGTAATCGCAGTGCAGTTACTGTTTCAGTAAGAACTGAATCACTCTTGTCTCTTAGAGAACACTACTAATTACACACAATGCATTTAAAACATATCTTATATTATTTATGTCTGGGTTACCTGACTGTGGATGTGACTCTAAACTCATCAAGCAATCAGTAATAGTATCTCACCCTTCAAATATGTACCTGATGGTTAAACATCCCAGTACTGAAGAAGAGAAAGCCCCAACCTCACCTGAACAGACTAGACTTGATATTTTGAGTCTTTTTTTTTAATACTACTCTTTTACAAGGTTTTTCTTGTACGTTCCAGGTTTATCTGGGATTTAAAGAATAATGTCATCTACTGACAATGAGACATGTGGCTGTTTACTAAAACAAAATAACTTAATTCCAGTGTTTTACACAATGTAACATTATATTTGCATCCATATAAGAGTTCTACTATCGCTATTTTGCATGGATTTTTCAGACAATTTATTACTGAAATTAAATTCAGTATTTCTGTGAAAACATGTGGGTTCTGGGTCAAGCAGAGCACCAGGGGGGCTCGGTAAGAGTGGTGCGTTGCGTCTATAACAGTGTCTCCTTGTTTCTTTCCTGAGGATAACAGATCAAAGGTAAGCTCCTTGCAGTTTCTTGTCTCCGGCTCTGTGCCACAGCACCTTCAAAACATCAAACCAAACCTAAACTGGAGCTACGAGAAAGTTAGGGCAATCAATAGCAGATTTAATATAAAGTTAGCCCCTGTGGAGAAGCTGATACTGGCCATCTCAGCGTTCATTAAAAGCTCCATGCTGGAGCTCCTGTGTCACACCGTCTGTGGCCTGAGGGGAACAAACAGCTGAGACAACAGCAGGAGAGAGCAGATAAGAGAGAAGATTAATAACTCCCCCTTCCACTGTGGCTACTGGCTTACACACACCAAACATCTAACCCAAAGCTACGCTTGACTCATTGCCTCACTCGTCCTCCTGGGGGTTTGCTTGGCTAGTTCAGGGAAACAACAAACGATCAAAGGATCCTTCGCACACTTCAGAAGGCTCCTAACAAGATATGTGTTTGGCACAACGAATAGAATAGCATAGCAGCCACTTGTTCTTTTTTGGAGCAGTTATCTCCACCTTCAGGAGGTGTGGTGATCACGAAGTACATCAAAAAAAAAAAAAGGTTCCAGCCTCACTGGCATTAAAATGCTTTTGCTGGACCTTCTGAAATCACCATATTTTTAAATGGCTTGGAGTGGAGTAAACAAAACAAAGGCTTTTTGATTTCAAAACAACCTTTCAACTGCTTCAATTGATTATTCCCAAGGCATAATTTGTGGGTTGTGTAAGATAACATATGACTTTTGAATAGACCCGGCACTTATACACACTCACTTTCAGCCTAAACATTTGCATGCCTGAAGCTCCTCGTCTTTCTCTTCTAGCGTCCTAAAAAATGCAATTTCCACTGTTTAACGTGACACGACTTTCCCTTCTCTTAATTGTTCTTCAGTCTAACCCCTGTTCATCAAGGAGGCTAGGGATCTGGCACTCTACACTATATGGACAAAAGTATTGGGACAGTTATTCAGGGTTTGGGTTAGGCCCCTTATCTCCAGTGAAGGTCTTAATCTTAATGCTTCAACATACCAAGACAGTTTGGACAACATCATGCTTCCAACATTGTGGACACAGTTTGGGGAAGAACCTTTTCTGTCCCAGCATGACTGTGCCCCAGTGCACAAAGCAAGGTCCATCAAGACATGGTTGGATGAGTTCAGTGTGGAAGAACTTGACTGGCCCACACAGAGTCCTGACCTCAACCCCATCCAACACCTTTAAGATTAACTGGAATGGAGATTGTGAGCCAGCATCAGTGCCTGACCTCATAAATGTTCAACAGAATGAATGGGCACAAATTCCCACAGAAACACCTCAAAAACCTTCCAAGAAAAGCACAAGCTATTATAGCTGCAATTAGATATTAGATGCCTTTCTGGCACTTTGAGGCAGTTTGCTACACCTTTACATTTTTAAGTATTTCATTTAACTAAAAACAGCAATGCCAAAGTGACAAATATTGTTATATTCTGGAAAACCTCTGCAATAATAATATGCGAATATTATTTTTAAATATTGTGTAAACATGACATGACAAAAAACTAGTTTCAGAGGTCTTCAAACAAATATGTCTGACCAAGATTTTGAACCTTGTAAACATATGTGTTGGCTACAAAAAGGTAAGAAGAGCATTCAGAAATGTTATGTAGTTTCAATGCAATTTGTAAAACAGTCAGACTAGGTATTTTTTCTCTGTTCTTTCACATGCATATTCATGCATATTCACTAGATGGGTGTTTCACACCTGTAACTTCCCCCTCCCCCTGTCAATGGCCAAGGGTCAATGGCTTGTCATTGCCTGACTGGCCCTGCTCCCTAAGCTTTTGTAGTAACTAAATCCTCTAAATCTTTTACAAATTCTTAAATACTTTTATTTGTCACATGTAGTTGCAACACTTTTATTTGTCACAACATAGACTCTGCTACACACGGTAAAAAAGCGTGATGCATGATTAGCCTATTTAGCCTCATGACTCATGACATGGATTTTAGTCATATGATCATCTGACCAGCAAAAGACCAGATATAGCTTCATAAGCTAACCGAAAAAGCACCAACAACAGCTAGTAAAACAGATATTAGGCTACTTACTCAAGAGATGCTCAAACTGCCTCTGTTCATCCTCGCTGTCATCACCAAATCAGCCTTTTTTTTTGGATCCTCTGACCTCAGAGGCTTAAAGTCCCTGTTGTTGTAATGGTCAGGCGTTCCAATACTTTGTCCATATAGTGTAGTTTAAAGCAGAAACATTCCACAACTCCAGCCCAAGCTCTCAGAGTCCTCTTCGCTCCTACAGTAATCTAATCTCATCGCATTCTGCAGGTACACGCTGATGGTAAGGTCTGAACTCACATATATCAAAAGTTTATAGTGAAAGAACTGATCCCACTCTTGTAATAATGTGGAGGTCTGCACAGTTGCTGCTGGAAGGAGCAGCACACAAATCATAAGCTACTATCTGTCTGACTGGTCAGACTGTGTATTGCAAGTGCTAATGATAATGGTACACTTGAGGAGAATCAGCAAACAAGACTATTTAGCTCATTGTATATACTGTCCAAAAAAATAACGACCCCTGGAAAATGGGGATTCTGGCCAGCGTATTTTGCCTTCATCTACGGGCAACACAAAACATGGAAATGAGATGAAATAAAAGAGAAACTGAAACTTATTCAGATGATTTTTTAAAATACTACTTTTGTTTACATTTAAACCTATGGTAAACCTAGGCTCAAGGTTCAATTGCATAAAAGACAACCTGTCAAAAAGTAGACTGGACAATGAAATTAAATGACTTTGGCCCACAATAACAAAAGGCTTATATTTTTATGGAAACTCTAGAAAGATATATTTGGTATAAACATTTCATATTTATATCTAATTTTCTCCCCAATTTTAGTCATGCCCATTTTGACCCCCTACCTATGTCCACCCTATGACACAATGCTACCAAGCTGGGATGGTGAAGACTATTCAGTTCAGTGCTACTTATATAGCGTTTTTTCCAACCAATGTTGTCACAAAGCAGCTTTACAGAGTCCAGGTCTGCGCCCCTAGTGAGTGAGTCAAGGATGACAGAGCACTCACAGAAATATTTAGGCCCAATTCCAAAGATTTATGTATTTCAATTGCATATAAAATTTTCACCCATTTGAATTACTTATATTTAACAGAAACAGGCCAATAAACTTTATGCGTTTATTGCATATTTGTCAGTCACATGTAAATGAAACAATTAAGAATGAGGTTTATGTAATAATACCAATAAACCCAATGTGATTTAAATAAACAATGGCAGATTTATGTATTTATCATAAATCGTTAAAAAAAACCTGATGTAAACAATCTCATAAATTGTAACTAAATGAATATCGCTTGATCCAAAGCTCATCATATTTAAATCAGTTTTAACTGATTAAATATAATTGTTTTCACAATTAACAGATTTATGCTAATTTTAAGGAATTTTAATAAATACATTCTAAAAACGTAATTATTTAAATAAAAGAAACTATGCCTTGATTCATTTTTCTGATTGAGGTGAGGAAAAACTCCCTAAAGCTGGAGAAACCTCGGGAGGAACCAAGACCCAAAAGGGGGACCTCTTCCTCCTCTGGTTGACCCCGAAGAGAGAAAAAAAGAGTCTCTATTGGGAAAACTTACAATGGAAGGCCTCCGTGTACAGCTTAATCACTGCTGGACAGACTGGCCGTCTATGGCTAAAAGAGTAGGCACAGTTAAGAGTCAGTAGAGGTAGTTTTCATTGGAGTCTGCGTGAGGAGTAGTTTGAGAGTATCATGTGCATTTTCCAAGTCGTGTCAAGCCAGCTACTGGATCATTTCAAACTGCTACTACTGCACCATCACTGGACATCTCAGCACTTTTGAAGAAGAACATTCAGGCATCTGACAGCAAATAGATACCTGTGCTCATGCTGAATTGACTGCAAGAATCAACATCTGACCTACCCTGACGCTGTAACCTGCCTCACATAAACAAAATGAATATCATTTGAAATTACAAACACACTCAACCTTTTATGTTTTATCTTATTAAGTTAAATTGATCTTTTTTTAATGGTCTGTAAAACTCATTGAATCCCACGACAGCAGCTACAAAAGAACCCATTTATGGATGCAGGATGCAGGGGTCAATTTTTATCCGGCGTAAGATTCTCGTGTCAAAATTCAATCCAGAGTATATGATGTGTATGTTTCTGTATAAATAAACATATTCTCTTTGTGGATAAGGCCATCCCAGTTCTTGTGAAGAACTTTGGTCAATACAGAGAGGAGGGAATGCAGTGTGAGGGGCTGCAAGTTAATGAACCACACACACAAGGAGCAGAGGGGACGTAATCGGAGCTGAGGCACAATGTGTTCCTTAATGAAGTAGAGAGCCGCTGCTCTTTTAGGTCACTGATGAGCGGAACACACAATTAACAGCTGGGCTAATGAAATTGCACGGCTTTAAAACAAACCGTATAAATGCAACCTTTTTGATCCTCTGTCACCGTCAGAATGAGTCAAACCGCCTTGAGTTTTTGTGGGACACAGAGGGGCTTCTCGTCGAGCTTGTCTTGAGCTTAGGATATATCGCAGCGTTTTCCTCTGTTGGATTGAAGAGCAGAACGGAATGTGGCAAAAAAGAGATATGAGTCACAGTGATGCTTTTGAACATGAGCTGCTTTTTGT
Source organism: Alestes dentex (assembly GCA_037576975.1). Taxonomy (NCBI): domain Eukaryota; kingdom Metazoa; phylum Chordata; class Actinopteri; order Characiformes; family Alestidae; genus Alestes; species Alestes dentex. Next base: position 10,592,807 of record JBBIGA010000027.1, on the reverse strand, counting down.
GTATTGAAGCCCCCTTTGTGTGGGCACAGGGAGTGGGCACAGGGATTGGGTTCCGACAATGTGACGCCTAATTGACTTTGCTGCTCTGAAGTCAGGCATCAAGTGCTCTGAAACATGTCAAAACATGCCCACTAATCTGCCCACTAAGTTTGGGTTTGGGACAGCACACTCTCTGAAAGAGAGAAAAAAAAAGAGGCCAGTGGAACACTGTGTTACACGTTAAGTGCGCAGCAACGTTCTCGCTAATGATGCTACAAATGTTTGTTTCCGCCCATTTGCAATTAATCGCCCATGAATTATCGGAGGGTTATTTCCATGCAGCTGCCTGACACGTTGTTTTGATATATGGCCTGAGAAATAGCTCATGATTGGGAACACAAAGGCAGAGCAGCTTCTGCACATAGCACGGATTGCATTCTGGGACCGTCAACAGCACCGCATTGCTCATAAACACCGCTGCGCATCAATGGACGACTGACTTAAAAGTATTCACACTGCTTCTTAGAGTTACGAAAATCCAAAAACGAACAATGCTTTTATCCTTTTCTCCTGACGAATCTATTTCTCGCACAATGGAAAACCTTTAATTTACAGATACCCTGCAACCTCTTCATTTTCTCGGGAAGCTACCCAGTAGCAATTGCTTTCTTCTTAGGTGCCCCCGGAGAATGTTCATGCACATATTTGTGAAAACTGGGGTTGATTACATTGTGGACAAAATTAGCTTGCAAGTAGACTGTGGGCAAAATTAGCTCGTGAGTGATGGGGGAAAAAAATATCCAAGGCTTTGATGGCGTTATAAGTAATAAGATCCTGATTCTGTGCACTGTGTAACGGACGTGGCCATTCGTATCCCACGTTTCTTCATCAAACCATTAAATTTGCATGCTTTGTGTTATTACCGCTTTGTGTTCAGCCCTGTAAGCTTGAGGTATTACTGTAGCGCTTTGAATGAGTGACTCAGCCATATGAGACATCAATAATTCAGCTCCTTCGCCTGTGCCAGTTTGTCTGCAAAAGGGCCTGCTGAGTTCGAGTGTAAAGATGGATTACATACCCAAATACCAAACTACCGTTGTCCTCAGGCGTTTAAAGAGGCTGGCTTAGGGTCCTGTGGCTCTGTCCTTCTGCTTTATTAGTCTGCTACACCCTCAGTATCTGTGTGCACAAGCACAGTCCACCATGAGCTTCGCCCCAGGACATCAACATTGCCAATAAATCTCCCATCAGGCCCTTTCCTGCTCTCCAACTTTCCTCATCATCACTGTTTGGCCTGGGGTTTGGTAGACCATGAGCATCAGTGTTGGACATGCTAGCTTAACGCTGCTGTGTGCCTTCCTACAGCACACTCTGAGTGGCCAGTTTGTTAGGAACAGCTATCTTGTTCATGTACGTAATAGTCATTTTTATCAGAAACACTTTCCAGTTAGGACTACTGCCCATATATCACTGCACAGTTTATAGGTATAGAATATAAATAGAAAGGGACCACCACTCACCAGATTTTGTGTGGTGGCCCAACATGATGATGGTCTGTTAGAATGCTGGTGTTTTAGTCAAAATTGCTGGGGTTTTTACACACATGTGCACTCACTGGTCACTGTATTAAATTGTTGAAACAATCCAGTTGTACACTTAGACTATAAGTCATTTGGAGATGAACATCCTCTGGTCTTTCATCAGTGGTTATTTTATGACCACAAGGGTAATGTTAACTGGATCCCTCCGGGGTTCACACATGACAGTTATGTAGATTTATGTACCAAGTTTTATTACAGTTGTTCAGCCTCAGTTTATTCCTTGAAAATAAACATATAAACAGTTAAACATCTGTAGGTTGAATAGGTATATACAGGGGTCCTCAAGTTACAACAGTCTCCACATACGATGTTTCCTGTTTACAGCGGTCACTCCCACTCGACTTACACCATTAGCCTCATACTTACGGACTATGTGGGTAAACTAGTTTGGTTGCATGCAGTGGAGGAATACGCAGTGAACACGGCATATGAGTGAGGGAGTTTTCCTTTTCTTTTTTTGTGGCTTAGTTGTTTTTGTGACTGTTTTAGGATTGGTAAGTGACTTAGGCTAGGGTGAGTTTCAATTTACACCAAAATTCAGGTTACATCACTGCTGAAGCAACGGATCTGTACATATACAATGAATTACGTATATACAGTAAAGAGCACCCGCATACAGTGAAAAAATGCGAATATGTGATGTGGTAAAAAAAAAAAAAGCCTATTTTTATAGTGTAAACCCTAAATATGCCCCCAGATATGCTCCCAAAACACTTTAAATTCATTTTAAACTCAGCGTAATACTTTACCCTTAAAGAAAATGTAAAGGTAAACCCGTATCCGTACTGTACAGTTTACACTGAACTGCTGTTGCAGTGCTGGAATGTAAAATGCAGAAGTTACCCCTGAACTGTAATTCATGCTCATGCGTTGTCTTTGGTATGTCCTGTCATTTTCTCTGGCATAAGCAGGTAAATACAGTAATAAATAAATTGAATTCATAGTAAAAAAAAAATACAGGGCTTTAAGAAGAACAAAACAAAAAACACGAGAACACTCGAGACGCTCCACGGGGGAAATTCTGGGCCGCAGCTGCCACAGATGCGTCACAGGGCAGCGGCCAATCAGCAGCGAGGAGAAATAAAACACGGCTACTTTCAGCACGAGGATGAGTTGTGTGTTGGACAAGCCCCGGACGTCACAAAAGCAAAAAAATTGCGGAGGATATCTGCAGTTTCCGCAAAGAGTTATTAAGTCGGTTCTCAGAAAAAAATCTGCATGAGACTGAAGTCGAAACTGCTGAACCGCGATAAAGCGGGGGTTTACTGAAATTAAGAACAGGCAGTACTGTTTGGACTGAAGATTGAATGTTTGAATAGTACGTTTTGAAACTTTAACAGTTCAAACTCTTTTATTTTTGTATTTTTTTATAAGTGACTGAACCAGCTGTCTTATCCACCGTACGTGTCTGTTAGCTGATGAAACAGAACTGACATTCAGTGTCCTCCAGGCACCATGCTGTCAGGTGACACTGCGTTAGCCGCAGTTTGAAGAGATGTGGCGGCTGGTTTCACGTGACTGGTGGTTCTAAGTGACAGGGTAATGGTGTTGAAATGATGCATTCGTTTGAGTGAAGGAAATTCAGTGCCTCATTTTTATCAGTGGACTGGGTTGGTATCACTGCTGAAAATGGTCCATCACCCAAATAATATCTGGTCAGTGGGGGTCCTATGGTGTTTTTTGTTTGCGCTGATGGATGTGGTAGAGGGTGGCTGATAAATTATGCAGCAACATATGGACTACAGTCAGTACTTGTAAACCTACAAGGTGGTAAGTGTTTTTGATGAAATAGTGAAGGATCAGAGGTGTTTCTGAAACAGTGCCAGCTACCTTTCCCAATTACGTCATATTTGGGATTTCTTAAGGATGTGTGAGACCAGAACTCGAGTTTGCAAACTACTGGTAATCAGTATTAAGACTATGTTTTAAGGTTTATAATGTGTGCTTTACTGTCCAGGAATGTCTAGATGATTTCAGGGCAGTGCTTTCCATCATCTCTCTCTCTCCCTCATTCTGACACCCACACACTCTTTTCCCTCTCTCTGTTCATCTCTCTCTCCATCTCTCCCCCCTCGCTCTCCATTTCTCTCTCAGAGCTCAGGTGTTGGAGAGAGTGCTTGCTGGTTGCCTTGGCTTGCCACTCTCGGTCTCGGACCATAAATCAGCAGTCATTCAGCGCTTCCCCCGGCGTGCTGTGTAAATTCCCTCACTAACAGCACATTCTCCCCTTTGATGGATGAGGCGAGGGGCCTGTTGACTGCTGACATCTCTGCAGCTCTGGCTCCACAGCCAAGCTGTGCAACTAAGAGAATGGATTTATTTTAGCCTTCCGCCAAGGTCCAATTTGCACCCATATTTAAAGGGAGCGGATCGTAAAAATTTATTTTTCTTTGCTTAGGACATTGATGTGAGTTTATGTACCCAAATATGCATTATTTAACACACTGTCTAAACTCTATTTTTGCCTTATTTATTATGTCATTTTTGATGATGTTTCCACTCATGATGTTTCTGTTATGAAGACCTTTAGATCAACATATGTCAAAGATGTCTGTTTGGTTTCTCTGTATTGGGCCTCATATAAATGTCAGTCTAGATTGAAACACGCCTTAGAAATTCACCATGAATGGGAAAGCTAAACTGCTAGGCTGATATATGTAAATGCAGTATGTGTTTTGTGATGTCGCAGAGACAATACATTCAAAATGGACCTTATCTGCAGCGACATTTCCATTTACAAACTAGGAGGATGAATGGTGCATTTCAGCATTTCACTACATCACAGGCTTTATTTAAAAAAGCAAGGATGAAATCTGCATCTGTAAGGGCAAGTGGATTGTTGTTGTTGAGGTTCTTCCTGTATGCCGGATTGCGTGGCTGATATCATGCAGGAGTTTGCTTGATTGACAGGGGTTAATGATTGAAACGAACTCCAGTGACAAGGTGAAAACAATGCTGAGATGATTTTATCTAGGACATCAATCAAATCCACAGTGCTTCAGATGCATACACTGACATCCACAGTGTGACTAATACAACCAGAGTAAAGTTCATTGACTATAGAATGTTAAAACAAGCTGAAAATGTACTACATCCCACAGTTTTCAGCTCCTAATTGGTATTAAACACCCCCAGGACAAACTATAGTGTCATCTTTATGTATTTTTGACAATTGCTTTTCAGTGACTGCATACAGTAACGCGAGCCTTCTTTTTTCTGTCCTGGAGATTTACAGTGGGATATAAAGATTGGAGGCCAGTCATCAGGCTGTTTTTCCCCATTACCTTGAAGTCAACGACCTTGGGCATTTTCTGTCACACTAGTCAGGTAACATGTCAATGCTTCAGAATTTTTCTTTGCACTTCTACTCTTCTTTCTTTGGAACTTTGTGTACTCTAGTCTTGAAAGTGGGGAACATAGTGTCATTAAAAAAAAAATCTTATTTTCACAATTTCAGAAGTAAAAAACACTTCTCAATTTTGGCTGTAAGTTAATGTAACAAGATGTCCATTTTGGGACATTTCTATTGGTCCATTCATCATGGACTTTGGCACCAAGTAAACAATAGCTGGTATTTTCAAAGTATGTAAAAAAAAAAGAAAAAGCAAAAGGATAAGTGATAACATATAATGATATATAGAGATAAGTGATAACATATAGCGAATAATACAAAATAGCATGAATACAAAGACATACTCACATAAAAAAAACAAAATAGAGGTAATCTGAATTATACAGCTACTCGTGCAAATCAACAATTTATTTCAAATTGAATAGACTTTCTCTTTAAGGCACTAAACACAGCTAGGCCCATTTTGTTTGTCCTGACATTGTAAAGTTAACCCTGTTGTTCCTCTGGCTTTCCTATCAAGTCTGTGTGTTTTTGAAAATGTATAAAAGCCAACACATGTGCACATGCACTCGCCAACGCCTCTCAGCTGTCAGCAAAATTGTTTCCTTTGAATGGAGTGACTGAGAGACTTGTGGTTTATTGATTCCAGCTCCTTGGAAATAGGGTGTATGTTGAAATGAACGAATGCATATGAATGAATGGAAATGAATGAACGGAAGTTAATTTGTTTGTCCTTGTAATAGGAAAGTTTGTTCTCCTTTCAGTGTTTTTAAAACAGTCCCATTTTGGTGATCATTTTCTCTGGCTTTCCAAAAAAGACTGGGCAATTTTGTCCCTGAAAATGCACAAAAGCAGGCACACAAATATACATGCACAAACCCTACACCTGTATTTGACCGTCTTCAAAATTGCTTTCTTTGACAGCGGTGATTGAGGGGCTCTTGGTTTATCGGGTCTGGCCCTTTGGAAGCGTGGGGGATAAGGTGAAATAAGACTGTCTTGGAGGTTCGCTGCCAATCCACATGAAATGCTACAGCGGGTGGTTATGCGGGGTGCCGTCCCCTCCGCCATAACTCACCCTGCCTGACTCACCCTCAGTCCATGCTCTTGCTGACAGCTCCACTAAATCTCACCCTTTTTTACAGGATAAACTCTTCTTCATAGCTTGAGCGGCGTTGCTGCCCGCTGTGGGAGCCAGAAGTGAAGCCTTTGGCCCCATCAATCGAAATCCATTCCCGTCGCCATAATACCGCTTAATTTGATGAGGCTGGGCCCACTCGTCTGTGATATTATTGTTTACACAAACTCTGTGTGGCACGCCGTGTGATCTGGAGGCAGCTACTGCCGTGGATTGCTTGGAACCACGGTAATTGAAGCTACTAAAAAATAAATCTTAATCGCATCTCAATCTTGATGGAAGGCTGAAACAAATTGGTAGGCACCACCACCAATGCCCCGTTTCCCGCTAGCTGCTCAGGAGTGTGCGCGCGGTCGAGATTGTCTCTTCATATTTGCAAGTCTGAGTAGCAGCAGAAAGGCCATTATCAGCTCGTAAACATGTAGACTCATCATCGCCGGGCGCATTTCAGAGAAAAAAGCAGCGTGTCTTATCAGCTTAGTCGCACCTATCACTCCCTATCAATTGATCCCAGATACCTTTTTTTCTGCTTTGAGAAACACATTAGCATGTCTGAGAAGTAGCTCAAGTGGATTGTAGACATCACCATTTGAGTACCCTCACAAAACATTCAGAACATCCCAACCCACTCTTTCCTCACACACACATAGTAGCCGGCATTTAGCGATTATATAGTGCCACGGTTCACTCATGTGAATGTGAAATAGCGAAGACGTTCGCTGCTCGAGTATGGATCCTGTTCGCCACATATCAGTGATTTAGTCTCACTGAACATAGTCATGAATGCAAAAAGCATCACAGCTCAGGACTGGTCATGATTTCATAGCATTATAAGAAAGGAAATTGCAAAACCACTCCCAATTTCATTTGCTTTTTTTTCGCTGATCTCTCCACCACACTCTCACATCCCCCAAAGTATGTCACACAAACGCTCACTTTCAGACTCACAGAGAGGATGTGATAAGATTAAAAATGGAATGAATGCTTGTGTACCAAGTGTTGCCCATGTCCAGGAGTCTACAACTTTTGAAATACACAGACCATGCAATCAATCACTCATGGGCCACAAGAAGATTTAACAAACCTGCCTGATTACAGAACAAACAAATCAGAAGCAGAATCAGAAAACTTTATTGATCCCTGAAATTGCTTATGTTCGACTGCACAGTCACACAGAGACACAGAGAACAGTGTCTATATGGTCAAAAATAAATAAAATAAAAACACAAACACAATATATTTTGTCGATAAATCTGAACTGATCTATAGAGATCAGATCTGCCCTAACTGTTGCTGTTTTTTATTTTTGAAAAAAGGCTAAAAACAGTCCTGTTTTCTGCTCCCTTCAGTTACCCATGAATCATATTTGCATAAAAATCAGTCCCTTTTATATGTATTATTTACTGCTTTCTTTACCTTTGCTTAACTTATTTTCAATTTCTATGAAATGGGAGTTGATTCTATATTGAGTCACTTTTATTGTTTATTTTTTATGCTTTTTATCCTTATTCTATCTGCGTAAAGCGCACTGAGTGACCTCTGTGTATGATAATGTGCCATTCAAATGAACTGGCCTAACCATGCCCATCCTATTGAATTTCTCTCAGCTGTTTAACCATACAGCATAATAAACACCAAGACACACCCAAAATGTTTCCTGTCTGTATCCATACATCAATTTCAAACTTACTTGCTCTGAAAATCTTACTGTTTCACATTAGAAATCTAGTCAGGAAAAAATGTCTAGCCACTTTTTTTGTTGTTTTGCAGTTAAAAACGAAATAAAAAGGCACACTGGGGGGCTACGGCCCACAGGTTGAAAAACCACGGCCCTTGACGGCCGCTCTATAGCCTTAAAGCACTATAGCCTTAAAGGACTCTCAACCTTTGGCACCTCGCGGCCCACGCATCCATCTACAAAAGCTGACTCAACCCACAAGGAGATTTAACCAATCGGGCCATTTTTTTCCGACTCACCTAAAGAGACTGCTTATGTAGTTTTGCAGCTACTGGATGTCAGGCTGAAGAAAGCAGAGCTTTAAACGGAGGTCTTGTTCAGTTTGATAGGTTTAGATGTACATTTGGTGTAAATCATTTGGCTTGAAAGCTTCTTTGGGCAAGACCACTTCACCACAGGCATGAACACGAGGCAATTGTTGCTCTACTTGTATTTTTTTTTTTTTATGGCCTAATAGATACGAAAAGCTTTGAACTGATTTGCTCTCAGAGTCAGGCTTGGATTGTTCCAGGCCTGAAGGCCTTATCAGAGTGAGACAGGTCTAAGCTGTGATATATTTAGGCTACTGTCTGATTTCCAGTTGCTGATTTCCAGTGGATACAAATAAACTCCTCCAGTTTTTAACAAGGACATGTTTAAGCAGTCAGGGTGTAAACAAAGTCATTTACTGCATAAAAAACGAAGTGGTTTAACTCTTGGGAAACCTGAAATTGTTCATAACGGTGTGATAGGTACCAGACATCTTGAGTGTTTAATGCCTCTGAAAGCTATCTTACAGAATATTTGTATGAGAAATCCTTCAGAATGTGCTGCCTGACGCCTGAAAAATAGTTCTGAAAAAAAAAAAAAGCTCTGGGCAAAAATGTATTTTTAAATGTATTTGTGGTGGAGAGGATGCATGCAGGATAAAAAGCGCAGAAAGATGTTTTTCACAGATACACCCTTATTTTGACATGTGTAGGTTTACTTGCCTTTGCATTGTGGACATCATGGCACCTGGTTCCCTTAAGTACATTTAATTTACTCTTCAGAATGACAAGTAAACCTACACATTTCTTCTGAAAGACAATAATGTCAAAATAGTGATAAATCTGTAAAAAAAAAAAATCTTTCCGTGCTTTTTATCCTGCACACATCCTCTCCACCACAAACACATTTCAGAATACATTTTGTCCAGAGCTTTTTCTCAAAACAATTTTTCAGGCATCAGACAGCACATTCTCATACAAATCTTCTGTGAGATAGCTTTCAGAGGCATGAAACGCTCAAGATGCCTGATACCTAACACCCCCAGCTGTGAACAAGCGCAGGTTTTCCGAGAATTAAACCACTTAGTATTACGCAACAAATGACTTTGTTTACACCATGACTGCTTAAGTATGTCATTGTTAAAAACTGGAGGACTTTAAGGTTAACCATTTGAATTCATTAGAAATCAGCAAGTGGAAATCACATAGAAGCCTAAACATATCGCAGCTTAGACCTCACCTGACTCACTCTGATAAGGCCTTCAGCCCTGAAATAGTCCAAGCCTGACTCCTATAGCGAACAAATTCCAAAGGTCTATTCATATCTATTAGGCCATAAAACACAAAGCCACTGTCCTGTCTGCCTATCATGGGATGGACTGCCTGGTAATTGACTTTGCATGGGGCGGGAGCCTGATTAGGAGGCATATAAGAGCTCAGTGCAGACAAACAGTGCCTGTCTTTTACCTCCCGTTGAGAAAGAGGAGCGGAAACATCGGCCCAACAAGCGTGGCTTTCCCGGATGACGCACTTGCGGACGAATGACGTGGGAATCTTGAGACTTTTCAACGTCTAGGGACTGCAAGCGGTGTCAGTAGTGTTACACAGAGAGCGTGTGGAGCAATGGGACAGAGCTGGAGCAGCCCAAGATTTAGCTGTGACTGTTTCTGTGACCTCTGCTGCCAGCTGTGTCTGGACAACTGCTGTGTCGTGTGCGCCCACGACTGCCGCTACACCTTCTTCTTCATGTGCACAAGGCTGACCAACTACTGCTTCGCCTTCTTCAGCTCAGAGCAGCCCCGGAGCGCCAGCCGCTCAGGCCGTAAGTTCCAGTCTTCCACCCAGACTCCCAACTTGCAAACTTTACTCACTGCTGTCCTCACTTCACCCTTTAAGTACATGGGGCTGTGTGCTATCACTTTGCAATGGGTGCTTTCAGTCTACTGCAGCTTAAGTTCTCTTTATTTATTTATTTCCTCACAGACACACGCACACACAGGCACACACACGCACATAGACACACACAGACACACACACACACACACACACACACACACACACACACACACGTGAACCTCCACATGAAAGTAAAAGCAAAAGAGAGCAGTTGAAACCTCAGTTGACACCTGAAGTGAAACCTCATGTTGTTGTGAATACGGATTGTAAATGATCTGTTGTAGCTACATTCGTTTACACCTTGTCCTTGAATGCGTCAATTTGTGAAAATGAACCAAAGTGACACTTTATTTTAACCGTCATGTGTTACTGAAGGCTCATGAGTCGAGCCCCATAGAGAAACCCCATAATAAGAGCTGAACTGAAGGAATTTAATGGTTTCAGTGAAGTGGGTTTTTCCCCCCCATAAACAGAACAGCAGGGACAGGCTTTGTCAGCACTGGGAGGTTTTTGGTTGTCAGATGACAAGCTGACGCTTCTAGCTAAACATCTGGTCAAAATGTGCTTCAGACCACTTCCTGAAGAGGTTTGAGTGATGCGATTTACACCAGCATGTGGATAAACCTGGATATAATCCTGATACTCAAAGAACATGAAAAGACCAGATGAAAACTGAGGTTTAAGAGAGTAAATGTGTACACACACACACACACACACACACACACACACACACACACATATAGCCAGCTGCTTGATCATTTCCCGGTGTTTAAAGTTATCAACATAACAAGAATATCTTGTTACCTTTTACTGTATTTCTTTGTTTTTACTGTATTGTTATGTAGTGCTTTGCTGCACACATAACTGTGTGCAATGTCACTAATAACTATTTTTATGTGTGGCATTATTTTTAGTGTTACTATTCATGATCCATCATTAATAATTAATAATTAATCATTAAAAAAAAAATCGCAACTTTCCGTCCTTTTCCCAGACTGTACTGTCAGATTCAGTGGTTTTATTTCATAAGCTGATATTTGTTCTATGTTGGTTTCAAGGTTTTCTAGTTAGTGTGTTTTACATATATATTTTTTCACAATTTTAAACCTTTCTGAACTCATCAACTAGTAGCATTAGAAAACAATGAAGCCTGGACGAATCCCACCTGAAACATGTTTATTGCAAAATGGATTGTAACATACCCAGAAGTATATAAAGCAGTGCAATCCTAATCTATTTCATCATTAAGCAGTTTAATGGGATAGTGAGATCATGGAGCCCTGCTCTATTGGAAAAAGTCTCGAAAAGGAGCCAAGACAGCCAACACTAATGGAAAAGTTCTTTCAGATTTGGCTGAGCTGGAAATAATGGAGAGTTGCTTAATGGTGAAATGAATTATGATTGCACTCTTTTGCACTCGTTTTTTTCCATACAGACACATATAGAACAAGATGACATAATGTAGTATGCACCAACCAAGCCATTACAAGATGTAACTTCCTGAAACCAATGAAAAAACATTGAGAAACCCTTGAGGTCAAGGTACCTCAAAGAGTTCTTTCTATCAAATAAATATCTATGAAAACCACTGAATATGAATCTATGAAAACCACTGAAAAAACGATTAAAGGAAGAAGTAATATAACAACCTAATTTGTATAAATCTCCTTTACATAAAAAGCCTAATAAGATGATTATTTGATTCAGTTTCTATTTTCATCTCTTACAAAGTGTTGTTTTCAGCTCAACTTTCAGCTCACTCAACTTCTAGATGTGAAAAGCTTTTATTAATACTACACAGACTCTAGAATTTGATTGCAAGAAAGGGAAAACTACTATATATATTTTAATATTCTTAGTTTGGGTAAACATATCATTTTTATTCATTTTATCACTGAAAATGTTTAGCAACCATGGAACCAGATGAATTTATGTTGAGAATGGTTGGTACAAATTTCAGCTATTGGTGAGGTTTATAAAACAAATACAAAGATTCACAAAAATGAATACATTAGCTCTGAGATGCAGTTGTAGTTGAACTCTAGGATCAAGGACCCACAGATATATATATATATTTTTTTTTTTTTTGAGGAAATTGATCACATGAAGTTCTGAAATCTGGTTGAATTGGCATGGAATTATATATATATATATATATATATATATATATATATATACTGTATTTTACAATAAGTATACCTGACCTGGCCACATAACACAGCCACCTCTACAACTTCGCTTTAAAAATTGGTCTTGGGGGGAAAAAAAAAACCCCACAGAATTCTGGGGAATAAATAATGCAAATGTTCCAAAAATTCACGAATATAGAGGCCAGTAATGAAATAAATAACATTCTCGCTCAAGGTGTACTGCAGATCATTTATTCCCTTTTCAAGAGACAGTTTCTGGCTTCTAGCAGATAAAGTAAAAAACTGATTTGGCCAATGGTGGTCAGGACAGTTTAAGTTATTACTTAACAAGAACACTCAGTCCCAGTTCTGTATTTACATCCATACCTACTCATTGTGTACAAAGTATCAACTTTATTTTACTTCTTCAGGAAAAAAAGAGGTGCAAGTCTGTATAATTTCCTTACCGAAGTATACAGTCCCCCAAGTTTCTAAATTAGTTCTGTTTATTGTGTGGAACTACTGAAAGAAGTGTACCATTTCTAAAGCATTTAACCACAGATATGAATCGAAACCTAAAGTTTATAGAAAAACAGAGACTCTGCTCTTGGGTTTGACATTTACAATGTAAATTCAAAACATGACAGAGAATGAGATCTGGTTCAGTGTTGTAGTGTTGTGTATTTTGCGAAACATGTTCGAAACACTCGTTAAACACGACCAAATACAGGTTAGCATAAAACCAAAAGCTTGTGTTCTTTTAAGTGCCCGATATCATATTGGAAGAACTATTAATAGAAACAGTCCACCTTCTTGCAACCATTTTTACACATTTCAAAGTGCACCCACATGGAGGATTTATCTCTTTTGGCTCAGTCCCCAATGTGCCACTGGAAAAAAAAATGTTATTTTAAGTAGAATACTATATAATCCATCCCTCCAAACACAGAAAGATCTATATGAAAACAAATGAATAACAAAATAATTGTGCTTAATAAGCCAAAGAAGTCTAGGTTATCTACAGCTGCTATGATTGGTGAACTAGTTAACTTAAGGGAAAATCCTGTGCATCATTTTGTCATTTTTATTGTAGAATGGGAAGTATAATATAATTAAAATGTATTATTCTTTCTTAAAGTCTGTTTTTGTTGTTCATAAGCTTATCAATTAATGCATCATTTTAATCTATAATCCTTTTTTTCTGAAATAAAACCATGAATGGGCTTAGGAGGAAAACAACTGATCTTAACAGATAAAAAAAAAATGGGGGCTGTTTAAAGCCCAGACCAACATTTTCAGGGTATTTTTTAAAATGGGTCTTTAAGCTCAAAACAGAGATCCACTTTTCATTTTGTTATATGACAGTATGATCACCTGTGTCATTTCATTTAAGCACAGCAGCTGGTCTTTACACATGATGAATGAAAAAAAAAAAAAAAAAAAAAAAAAAAAATATATATATATATATATATATATATATATATATATTCTTTATCTCTGTGTTTTAATCTAGAAACATAACTCCAGAACTCTTTGTTTGCTATGTAGGTGCCTCTCTGAATGGAGAACAGGTGGTTTAGCCCACCGAGGACATGAAGGCTTCAGTATTTCCGGGAGCCTTGGGACCAGATGGATGCGCATCTCTCACCTCTCTGTTGCCGCCGGTTGCCGCACTGTGTGACTGCACTGGGTTTATTTATGTATATCTGAGAATGTGTGTGAGGATCCAGAACCTTTCCAGATTCAGAACTTGAAGAGACTCTCATTTCCTGTGTGAGGACATGCCATAATCTGTTTCGAGGTCCCATTGAAATATATTATATTGCATATCTCGGATGCACACTCTGGCAATGAATTTTGCTCACGCCTTGGAAATCATTCCTCCACCTTGCATTTGTAAAATTCCATTTGGATGACCTACAAACGATGAGCGAGTTTGTGCACTCACTGGCAATAAAGGGAAGGAGTACACAGGCTTCTTTGACATGCAAGGACTTTAGAAATGTGCCCGTTCTAACTGGGCCAAGCTGGAAAAACCTGAATGCACACCCACGGGAGCACCGCAGCCCACAGTTGAGGATGAAATTAGACGAGTTCTGTTCCGTGAGCGAGAGAGGGCCACTGCCCTGAAGACTGTTCTGTCAACAGCGGAGACAGGTACATCTCAATTTGAGGCAGCGAGAAAAGGAATATATATCTTTTTTTCTGGCTCGTTTAGAGCCCATTTTGAAGGGTGAAAAGGAAGACAGCAGAGAAACGTGTGAGGTAAATAAAGACTATTTGATGAGGCTCGGCTATTATTGTGTTCTCTGTTCTCCGTTGCGGTGACAGCGGCGTGATTGAAGGTTTTAATTCCGGCTAATTCGGTTTCTTAAAAAAGAATAACAACCACCAGGGCCTGAGAAAGATTTGAGAAAAATAAAGGGCATAAAACTGTGTGGTGGTGGGGGGGGGAGACATTCAATTGCTGCACTGCTGTTTGGTAATTTGATCCATTCCTTTGGCTTTTGCTTTCATGCCTTAATGCCCTAGGAGAGAGCAAAGAGGAACCAATGTGGGTCCAGTTCTGCCGCTTCTATCTCGAAAATGTTCACAGACTGATGAAAGTGTCGCCATTCTCCCCCACAGCGCTATGATAATAAAGTTGTTAGCCGGGAGCTAAAGTTAATGATTCAAATCTGAAGAGGTGAGACAGGTGACTGGGCGCCCTGGTACTATTCGTAGGGCTTCACTCTGTTTTTTAATGGTTATGTGCGCTGTGACTTGTGAGTCATGAAATAGAAAGGAGAGAGGAGCACTCAAGGAGGTGACACAGCACCCAGAAAAAAAATCCTAAGATGAGGTCCGGAACCATGCCCTATTCGCAGAAACACAGGGCACAATTCTAGACCTGTTTTGTGTCTTGGCGTTGAAAACCTAGTGGAGAATATTTACTGTACAGTTCTCACAGTGCACTCTTATGTAGTGGAATGTAACTGCTAGGGCTGGGCTGGATCATTTGGATACTTGGAAGTTTTGTCTTTTGTGAAACCACAAATGTGATTTATACATACAGCTATGGAAAAAAAATAAGAGAGTGTACTTTTTTTTTTTTTCCTGGTTATTGCTTTTGTAATTTGTGGTAGTGTGTCTGTGTAAAATGTGCATGCCACTATTGTTTTATACACTATTGACCACACTTGATTCAAAATTCCAAACCAAAAAAATGTGTGGAGAAAATGAAAAAATAATACACATAATTTATTATAGCTTGGAAATGTTAAACTACACAACACTCTTACAGTATTTTACGACTGCAACAATTATAACAGTAATGTTAAGAGCAGAGTGTGTGCGTGTGTGACTCTGTTTCATCCCATCAGAAAGTGAATCAGGAGTGAAGCTGCTGGAATACAGCACAAAGCTGCACAAAGAAAAGCTGCTACACAAACACTACTGCACTCACAACACATATGGAGGCATTTCTTATTTTTTACACAGCTCACACTGCAATAGTTCATAAAAGAATAGCAACCCTACACACATACACACTGCTGCAAACTGTACAAATAGTGAACAGAAAAAAAGAGAAAAGTGGTCTCTTATTTTGTTATATGTATATATATATATATATAGCTAAAAAAGCAGAGATGCCTGAGAAACATGTCCCAGCACTTTAAATGATCTAAGAATACGACACAAGGCTGGTTTTATGGAAAAAAGAGAAAAATGTCCCTACAGTAAGGACAGTCCAATACAGCGCAGCAAGTCAGAACGAAACTCATTTGCAAAAAGGCACAGTCTGGTGGATGGCTTTGAACAATAGCATTATGACTATTGATATATAAACCCAATCAATAGCTGACAAAGCAGGGGTGGTCGTGGCGGAGTGGGTAGGATACTTGCCTCTGGACCAAGAGGTTGTGGATTTGAATCCTACCTTTGGCACACCACCATTGGGTTCCTCAGCAAGACCCTTAACCCCAAATTGTTCCAGGGAGACTGTAGTTAGGGAATCAAAGTCGCTTTGGAAAAACGCGTTATACTGTAAATGAAAAAGAGCCGTTGAATGTATTTGTCTGCAATATAGACTTTTGGTAGCATGTATATAAATTTAGTAATCCTAATCTCAGTACCACCATGTGACTACTTTAGGTGTGAATATTAGCCTTTTTCTTTTCTAAATGAACTGTTTCAAAGCAGATTTAGGATTTGACAGCTGTTTATTGTGACAAAATCAATTTTCACTGCCATGTTAAAGAGCCCGGGAGCCGCTCTGCAACTTATACACTTCCAAGATCATCACATTTATGTAAACTGTTTATTTTTAAATATAGTTTGGAATGCCATAGAATTTGTCTGTTTATATTTTGAGTAGATTGCTATGCCGCTTCAAAAAATAAATTATAAATAATAGGAAAAAAAAAAAATTCACCAGGTCAAAAGGGCTTTCGTTGGATGTTTTGATGGATCTCAAACGTGCACCTAGCACTGCTAGTTTGAACTGAAACCTCGATTAAAATAGAAGCATTTGACGGGAACACTTAAAACACTTCAACCACGAATGCTTAACGGCTAATTTTTAGAACAAGTAATCGAGTTTCTATCTGGAAATAGCGGGGAGTATTCTAAGCCTGGAAAATTCAGTTCGGGCAAGGCCTTGTGATTACTGTTGCAGAGCTATGAGCAGGTTTGCACTTGTTATTTTGTCATTTGAAATTACCAGTGTAGGAAATCATTACTTTACCTGAATGTCCAAACTAGGGAGGATGTAACAATCCACACGTTTCATAATAAGATAACTGTGGTGTGGTTCTTGCAGGAGACATTTTTGATAGTGAAGAATAAAAGAAAGAGGGCCATTCTTTTTCTGCGCACAAAATCTATTTGTGTGTATTTAAGGAAATGACTTGGGCTGTTTGGGTGACAACTGACTTCTAGTGTTTGCTAGTAATGTTAGCCTCATACCTCCAGTGCTAAGCTAAAGAAGCCAATAACTTAATTAGGAACATTTCATTTTTAAGGATATATGATGACCATTCCAGGCATTACCAAACATCAGGTAGCACATGGCTAATTGCCCTTGAAGCTCCGAGACAACATTCACGCTTTCCTTTGGGCATTTTGCCAAGGACCAGTGTGTGTCAGCAGTGTGCAGATAGCGGCTTGATGATGCATACAGTATCGACCTATTTCCATATCAGTTAATGACAATGAAAGGATGATCTGAGATACCGGAACAGAATTAGCATCGATTGGCTCTCTTTGCCCATGAGTCCGTCTGTCACTCCCTGTCTCCTTCACACTCTCCCGCAGGCTGGTGCTGGGAAGCTGGCCATGGAGGAGGATTATATGAAGAAGGACCACCCCGACGTCGTTAGGCAGCAGCACACGAGCAACGTGGCCGCGAGCCAGTCTCCTGATAAGAAGACCTCGAATTCTGGGCCGAACTGTTGCTTGCAGTGCTGCAGGAGCACCAAGAACTGTCTGATGAGCCCGGAGTGTGGTCGTGCTCTCAGCATTGCCAGTGTAATCGCTATGTGCGGCACGTGCATCCGCATGTGGATGTGTAAGTACTGAGACAGCAGGTCATTTATGATTGTTCCCAGCTCTGGTCCAGGAGTACCCCTGGTCTACATATCGTAACTGCAAGACAGCCTCATTACTCTAGTGTTTTGTTCGTTTACTGATTTATTTTTGAGCATCATTTGAAAGATTACCTGCCCTTTACATCACTGAAAAACGTCACGAGGAACAGACTTAGAGAAATGGTCCAAAGAAATGGAAGAAAATCTCATTACTATGGATATAATGATACAAATTTCACCATATGAGATGCCCCGTGGTTTTACTACGCCGCAAAATGACACATTTTCAATACAGACGTATAAAAAGATAGATTCATTTTGCATTTATTTATTTATTTTTCGTTCCAGTTGCTGAATTAAGACCACAGCATGCAGTCAAACCATAATTAATTCAAACGAGTAATTTTCTTAATAAATGAAGGCCTCAGATTCCTTGTGATTCTCTCTTTAAAGAATATCGAGGAGTATTTAAAACAGAACAAAATAGATTTCAGAATGTCAAAAACAGATTTCAGAATGTCTGACATCCCAAAACTTTAGTTTTAAAGCATGAAATCAAGCCTTATTTGACCCACGGCGTATATGAAACAGCCGCAGTATCAGTCAGTATAACAGCACTGCATTACTGTCCGTTTAAAGCTGCAAATGCTCTTCCTTCCTGAAAAGTTTTGGAACTATTACGGAGATTATAGCACTGGCGATGAGTGCTTTTCCCTCTGTAAGATGCCCACTTAGAAAGAGCTTGGTAATTGGCTGATTAGTTGAATTAGGTGTGTTAGAGCAGAGAAAATGATACAGAGCCAGGTTTAGCAACCACTGCATCCTGATTTTTATAGTGCTGTACAACAGTAATGACAACGGAACCTTATTAAAAGCTACTTTAGATGCAAGCAGTGGAGTGGTGGCACGGACTCATATTCATACACCCAATTCTGCTTATTCAGATCCATTGATTTACTGCAGCTTCCCCTGAGTGTGATCTTGTACTAAGAGAAATGATGAAGATTTGGGTTTAGAACAGGGGTGTACACGGTTTGGTGATTTGTGCCCAAAGGCACCAACTAAACCTGATCATGAAATCAAGTTGAAATCACATTAAGTAAGCGTCACAGACATTACCTGCAAAGATGAATTATGTTTGTGTGAGCAGGCCCTCTATTACTGGGAGTTGACATCTTTGATTTATATGCTCAGATAATTACAGATAAAGGTGGGCAATATGGAAAAAAATAGATCATAATGCAGTATCGTGACAAACGGTATATACCACCATATTTTGACACATGCTAAGGCCATGTCCATATGTACACAAGTATTTCCGAAAACAGAGATTTTCTGTTTTCGTTCAAAGAAAAACCTCAATGTCTGTTCCTATAACACTCAAGAACTGTACTAAGACAGAACCAAACTACTGAGGGAACAGAGTGGATGTAGGTTCCACTATTTAGTGTGTGTGGAAGGGGACAAATGTGTTTAAGGAAGAAGTACAGTTTCCAAGAGGAGAGCAGTGAATCTACACGAGCCCATTCAAAAATATCTCCATCCACACGCAATTGCAAAAAACGCAGTCAAAATCATGCCAAGGCAGCAGGTGGCGATATAACCTTAAACCGTATAGCATTGGTGACCAATCAGAAGCCTTTGTTCGTAATTAAACATGCAGTCGGTCATGAAAAAATCATGATAACAATAAAACTGCATCATATTGCCCGCCTCTAGTCACAGAGACACTTTGTACATTTCCCTGCTCACTCCCATATGGACCAACTTCAGCTCTTCAGTCCACCTCTACTGCACAACTCTAGATTCTCTCTGCAAGAAATTTTTTAGCTGAATTTCATCATGGCAAACAAACAGGAGAATCTAAACAAATATCATGCTGAACGTGCTCACTAGCCAGCCAGCTGACATCAAAGTGATTGAGCTGCTTGTGCCAGCATGTCCTGCCTTCTTATTATAGCTAGGTTATTTATTTTCTCCTCTCTTCAAACCAGAAAAATGATGCAAAATTGATACGGTTGGAAAGGTGTAAATGTAAATATGCCACAGGTGACTTGGCCAGAACAAATACATAAACAAAGCACTACTCAACTAGATCAATACTGAAATAAACAAATTTGCAACTAGTCAAGCTGTTAAATTATGTTTCTGTCAGGTAATGGAATCGTCAAGTTGTGTTTAATGCATCTCACGGCCTGCAACTAGCATAATGCAACCATATGCCCTTATTCTCCAGCCTCATTTTAGGGCCTAAAACTATCTACATTTTCAAAGATGTCTGGGACTTCGGAACTGGGAGCCGAGAAACAGGGAAAACAAAGAAATTACATGTGAAGCATATAATCAGGCAACCGCTGGTGGGTTGTTTCTTCAGGAGCGTAGCATGAGATTCTGAAGGAGGGGAGATGCCGCCAGTGCCTGTTTTTTTTTTGGCACTTGGAGCAGCAGGGTCTCTATTTTGTCATTGTAAAATCACAGTACCTTAAAGACTGCAAACCTCTGTTTATGATTCATTGTCATAATGACAAAATGCCCTGTTATCTGCAGCTGGAAGAATGCGGGATTGACGAACTCGGTTCATGCTCTCATTTCTGAAGTCTGAAGTTGCTCTGTCTGTCACGGCTGAACTCCATCATTTTCTTTCATTTTTGCTTTCAATAACCTGAAGTCTATCTTCCTGTCCATCAATTCTAAAAGCTGTCATTTTCTCTCTTTTTTTTTTTTTTTTTTTACAGAGGTTTCTGCTCATTGATGAATCCCTTCTACTGGCAGTTGCCACCCAGAGCTACGAACAAAAAGAGAAAACATGGTCACAAAATTCGTGGAACACCCTTCTGGATTGATCTCCACCCTGCGTTTAAAATAATTAGCAGTCTAGTACATCTTTTTAACAGAAAAAAAAACCCAAGCAAATCATCAATCCTACTTATTTCTTCAAAGAAATAAACTAAGACAAAAAAAAAAAAAATGAATGATTAAACCGGTGGGTTTAAATAGGGCTCAGTGAATTAGTTAGTACATATAAAATGTGCAGAGGGTTTGACGTGGATGGAGCTCTCCTCCTCTTCTTGGCTCACGGTTCGCCTTAGGCTGCTCTGTCCAAACATCCATAGCGGGGAGACGTGACTGAGAGCCTGCACTCCATCAGTCAGAAAATCCTACACCTTGAGTCTTAACACCCCACCACTTTGCACAGCTTGAGTGCTTTTGGGAACAAATCTGGGAGCGTTACTTTCCTGCTGTATTTGGGTGCAGATTAAGAAGTGCCTGCTTAAAATTGGATACTGTTTGTTCCAGGTTTGTGTCATATTTGTGGCATGCTCTCTATGGGAATGTGTTTTTACTGGTATTACACACACAGGTGGATCACTGGGGCGGGCTAAGGGGTGTTTAACACCAAAACCAACACGTATTTATTAGCAATTGATAATATAATATATGTCTATACTACAATACATACTACTAACTTTTGACTGGTAGTGTTTATGTACCTACAACCTTTTAATTTGTTAATCTGCGAACAGGCCTGTGTTCATTTTATGGCCAAAAGTATCTACATGTCTTTTCTAATTTGTCAGTTCAACTGCTTCAAGGTGTGTCCGCACAGCCTGTATGATCTCGACGTATTGCATTGTCAACAGAATGGGACGCTCTGGAGCAGCTGCACATGAGCCCAAGGTCACCATTCCTAATGCCAAGTATCAAATAGTGTTAACAGCCCTAGTGCTATCAGCCCTAGGAATAAAGCAAGTATTGCCCTTGCCAACATTTTTTGACATTATTTTGAGTACTTCTGCATGTAGAATCACAATGTCAATGAACAGAAATTAAAATTAGAAGTGATATTTAATATCATTTTTTTAAAGTTGTCTTTTTCCGCATGTGTAAAGTCATTGCATGAGTTCTGTCTTTTCTAAACTCTGTAAATAAATAAATAAATAAACTGTATAAATAAATAAAATAAATCATGAACCCATCATGGGTTTTGCTTGATTTGATCCAACTCTCAACCAGTGCTCTCTGCTCTTCTGAATACCAATAAAACACAATACAGAGGCCAGTTTTACCTGGAATCTCTTTTATATTTACTCACGGTACGCACAGATGAAACAGCTGCGGGGCAAATGCGTACAGATTAAGTCTATAAAGCTAGCGGTTTGTACTCCTCAAGTGAGAGTCAATATCTGTCTTGAAAACACATGTTTATTTTCTGTAAGAGCAGTTCCAGACGTCCCTCCATATTGTGACAGTCCTGTCGGACGCCACCGGGGAAGTGTATAGAGGGAGGGTGTAACAGTATGACACACTGTTTTTTTGTTTTTTTTTTGCACCACATTTTTTTTTTATTTTTGCATAATACCATATTACATATAAAAGCATAATGTACACAAAGGAAGTCAAGAACACACAACACATAAACACACACACACACCCACACACACACACAAACATATATATATATATATATATATATCTATAT
>JBBIGA010000027.1:10520633-10535920 GCA_037576975.1 Alestes dentex | reverse complement strand
GAGCAACTTTTATTAAAGTTCTCTGTAACATTAACAGTCAACATGACAATTAAACAAAACTAAACAAAGGCTGATACTGGATGGAGGTGCTGGATGGGGTTGAGGTCAGGGCTGTCTGTGGGCCAGTCAAGTTCAACCATGCCTTTATGGACCTTGCTTTTCTTACTTTGTGCACTGGAGCACAGAAAAGGTTCTTCCCTAAACTGTGTCCACATAGTCGGAAGCATGGCGTTGTTCAGAATGCCTTGCTATGCTGAAGTATTAAGGTTGCCCTTCACTGGACGTAAGAGGCCTAGTCCGAACCCTGAAAAATAGGTGTGTCCTAATACTTTTGTCCATATAGTGTATATCCACCCTCATTGTTAACAGTTGGCACAGTGTTCTTTAACTGAAATGCAATTTTATTCTCCAAACATACTTTAGTGATTGTGGCTTCCTCAGACCACTATATTTGATTCTAAAATGCCTCTGGTTTATCCAAGTGTTGAGTTCCATACAGATTTTTGTGATGAGATGCCATTTCTGGTTACCTTCCATTCCACGTAGACAATGTTTGTAACACTATTCCTGTGCCAGGAAAATCTTCCTGTAGGTGCTCGCAGTGACATAAAGTTACTTTTTTGGCGATACAAGGCTTTGTATGGACACCAGTGACAGGTATGAATCATTTCCCGGAAGAATAACTGCATCTATTTCAGAAGCTCAGAAGCCTTTTAGATAACTTCAACTTTAAAGATCACGCAGTCCATTCAGTCAAAACACGTTGTCAAAAAGAGTGCAGCAAGTCAAGGATAGAGAGAGACATAGGCTCCGCAGGGAACTCCCCAAGTGATATTTGAAATTCAGCAGGACCAAATCCAACCCAAACATTACCATGATGACCGATCGACCTTGAAAGCAGACATTCAAAATACAGAGGACTTCAAGTCTCACTCGTAACTTTATGTTCATATCATATTCCATCAATCCACCAAGGTCCTGACAAGGGAATTTCACACCAATCAGCCATAACATTCAAACCACCCACCTAATGTTGTGTAGGTCCACCTTGTGCTGCCAAAATAGCTCTGAGCCATCGAGGCATGGACCCGCAAGGTTTGCTGTGGTATCTGGCAAGAGACTGTATTGTAAATTGTGAGCTGCGCCTCCATGGATCAGACCTGTTTGTCTAGCACAGATGCTAGATCAGATTGAGATCTGGGGAATTTAGAGACTGAATCAACACTTTGAACTCTTTGACATGTCCCTCTATGCAATTCAACAGTTTTCTGCAGGGTGGCATTATTCAGCATTATGCTGCCAAAAAGAGGCTACTGACACTGGGCATGGCCATGAAGTGGTGTGCTTGGTGTGTAACAATGTTTTGGTAGGTGGTAGATGTCGTGGGAACGTCCACGTGAGTGCCGACTGGGCTCCAGCCCTTCATGAGGACCTTTCTTCACTGGATGATGACCTTTAATTGTGTTTGATCATTTTTCATGTGTTCTTTGTGCGTTTGACATATGTATCTAATTTTGTTTGCGTAATTTTATGATCAAAAGGGGGGAGTGTAGTGGGAAGTGTAGTGATCTCATTGTGTGTGTACGTGGCCCCACACTGCTTTTTGAAGTGTCTGTGGTTGCAAAGGTGTGAAAGACCCAGAGACAGAGACAAGATGTCATGGTATTCTGTATAGCTGTGGTTTGACACCTGGGTCCTTTTTAGAACAGAAACAATGAATGATTCTCAGAACTGTTTGTCCAACATGCGTACCTATATAATCTCTACAAAAACCGTCCCTCAGACATTCTAAGGAGCGGACGAGATCGACTCTCCTTTCCATTGAAAAAAGAAGTAAACAGCTTTGATGAATCTCGGCTCTGACCTTATTGTTAATTAGAGAAAGTGTGGTCATAGGGATTTTTCCGCAACACAGGTTCCCAGCATAACATAGCCCAGAGCGTCACACTGCCTCTGTCAGTTTGCCTTATTCTCAAAGTGCCTCTTAAAGCCATCTCTCCACACATACACACAGCTGTCCACATGGTGTAAAAGAAAACGTGATTCATCAGACCAAACTACCTTCCTCCATCGCCCCATGGTCCAGTTCTGATGCTCGCGTGCCTATTGCAGGTGCTTTGGATTGTGGACGGGGGTAAGCATCGGCACCGACCTGTAGTTATGTAGCCCCATTAACTGCAAGCTGTGATGCATTGTGTGTTCTGACACCTTTCTATCATATACAGGATGATTTTTTTCAGCAATTTGTGCAACAATAGCTCTTTTGTGGGTTCAGACAAGATGGGCTAGCCTTCACTACTCTTAGGAAAAAGTCTGGGGCGTCCATGACTCTGTCGATTGTTCACCAGTTGCCTTTACTTGGACCACTTTTGATAGTGACCGACCTCTGTATACCAGGAACACCCCATAAGATGCGCTGTTTTGGAGATGCTCTCGCTCCTCATCTAGCCATCACCATTTGACCCATGTCAAAGTAACACATCAACTTCTAGAACTGACCGTTTACTTGCTGCCTAATGCATCCCACCCTGTGACATGTGACACTGTAACAAGATAATGAATGTTGTCCAATTCACCTGTCAGGACTTTGATAATGGGGTGCATTGGTGTACACCACAAAATGGTACATGGTCTGTCTCCCCTTGTGAACGAAATCTTTTATATTTTTAATAAAAGCGGACTCGTTTTCTGGTGATTCTTGTTTAGGACCTAGGGTTCTAGGTCAAACCTTTAATTGCTACAAAACGTTTATATTAAATGATGGTTCGTCACACTCGCATAAATGATTTTTTTAAGAGAGTGCTGATGTAAGAACAATAGAGTATACAAACCATGTCCTTGAATCATTCCGTTTTGTCAGTCGTTGTCAGTGCCCAGAAAAGCATGGGCACTAGAGTCATATAACTGATTAAAGTTAGCACAGTGAAATTTATTCACCTCTCTTTAAAAGAGATTAGAATTTCAAAGCTAAAGGAAAGTGAAGGCGCAGTGGCCCCATGCTGCCATACGCTGCTTCATGCGACGGATCAGGAACGGAACCTCAGCTGCACCCATTTGAACTGCCCACTTTGTCCACCAGATGTCAACCTTGAACAACGTTGTCTTGGTGCTGGGGTCTATGCCCCCTGTTAACTCTAAAGTCACGCCTTGGCGTTTCTGATGAACTTATGCTGCAGGCATCAGATTCATTTTAACTCACTTATTATAAACATTTGCCAAACAGTGGCTCTCGGGGGCAAATAAAGTCAAGGAAGGCATGACAGTGTGACTTGTACAGGTTTTGATTTTCTTGTTGCCCTGGCCATGATTTTGCACCATTAGCTTTCGTTTATGTGCTTTCAAACCTCATTACTTTGGGTCCATTCAGTTCAGATCAGTTCAGGCAATAGCTGTACTCAGAAGCAGCTGCCTCCTGTGGATGAATGCAGAACACATTTCAGCACAAATGGGTAGAAATAACTGTGCAAAACTCTTTCCATTAAAGTTCACTTCAAATTGCTTACTAAAATCGACTTATTTCTCGGGGTTTGCATCACATCCCCCACTTTCTAGTGTAATGGTTTCACACTATATTTACGCCCATGTGGTTATACTTGTAATGTAGAGACGCCATAATCCTCACTACTCAGCATGCTGCAGACATTTTAATCAATTACATCAGCTCAGCAGGAGGGGAAATGCAGAGTTTGATTCCGCCGTGTATGTTGGACCATGATGCTGCACCTGACGGAACTAATCAATTGATCAAAACAGCTGCAATCATGACAGCATGTGGTTTCGAATTGAGTTGTGCATGCGGCCTGCCCCACTGTATCCTCCTCTTCTTACTTCATAACAAACATTTCTGTGCATTTTGTTTTTGCATCTCTGAAAGCTAGTATTGGCTCTAAGGGTTGGCATGGCTTGCATCAATTGGAATGCATTTACTTTGAAATAAACCATTTTCCAGCTAATTTCATGACATGGTCGGTTCATTTGCAGTTCATTATACATGCACACTGCACACCCGGTTCTATAATAACACGCCCAGGGGCAACAGTTAAGCCCTGTTAGCCGTCAACCTCCTCTATCTGTGATGGATATCCCACTGGATGGATTTTGATATGGTCTAATACTGCGGATCATTCGAGATTTAACGTGACCTGAATAGAATAATCTCTGTCCTGCAAGCCTTAATTCTTATTTTTTTTTTCCCCCACTGGAGCCAAGGCTGCGTTTAAGGGCGACCTGACAACTTGTCAAAAACGATGAGACTTATCCAAGCTCCCGCAGGACGCCCTTTGCGCATGCGCGTCATGGGGCAGTGGTTAAGTGCGCTGCGCTCTTGGAGGAGCGCACTTCCAACATGGGATTAGAGACGTAGCCCAGCTGCTATGTCTTCTTATGAGCAAGGGGGAGTCACTGGTGCTTCCCAGGTTCTTTTCTCAGGTGCTGACTGACAACTTACGTTTTCGTCTCTCGCTTTGGACACTGGTGTTCCACTTTTTTTTTTTTTTTGGAAAAGTTGGAGGACGCACGGACTTTCTCACTCTCTCCTGTCCAGGATGGCGTCCGCGCGTCAAAACTACATTGCCCCGTGGTGGACTTACTGGCTTCACAACTTCCCTCACCTTAATTTCAATTTCCAGCCGGTGGACAGTAGCTTCAAGCCTGGAGAAGTGGACTACCAGCAGGTCAGTGCTCTGGTTTTGGCTCCGTCTCGTGCGAACGCGTGACTTCTTTACTTCAGACTCTCAGCAGGTCCTCCATAGCCCTGCCATCCCACCTTTTTTTTTTGGAAAATAACAACTTTCATATACAACTTCTTGGTAAAAATGTCAGATTTACAAAGTGTAAAACTGGTAGTGTACAACAGTGTTGTGTAAATGTGAGGAACTGCACACGATGAATGATTCAAGAGGACAGAAACACACTTTTACAAATGAGATACATTGATATTTTTAGACTGTGCTTAGTTCATATTTGGGCTGTCACAAAATATGCGGGCTGTGTTGCGTCAGAACTACGATGCTGCTTCTCATTCCATCCAGAAAAGCTGGAAGAGTTTATTTTTCTTGCACAGTTACATTTATGGACTTGCATTTACTCAGAGGAAAACGTGGAAGATTGTGGACTATTCTGAGTATTTCAAGGAAATAACACTTTCCACTTTGCAAAAAAATTGTCGCTGTGTTTTTACTGATAGAACCCAAACTACCCAAAGGTGACTATTTATAAGAGGCCAAAAAAGACAAGAAACAGACTCAAGTTCACATGACGGTCATGTATGAGCAATTTTAAAGTCTAAACCGGTGTAACTTGCTACTGTAAAAGTGACATGAAACTTAAAAATGACGCTCGCAAGCCTGTAAAGGGGTATTTTTGACTTCAGCTCGAGTTATTGTTTGAGTAAATCCTTCTATTTGCTTTTACCTTTTTGTATGTTCTAAGCTACCCTTTCCCCCCTCTTTGTATGCAGGCTGCATCCACAACCTGAAATTGAACCGGAAAATCCTAATGAAATTTGATGAAAGTCTCTCGAACAGGATTTTAAAACCTAACGCAGACATGAAAGCCTACCATTCTGTCTTGTGTCACTAAGGTATTAGTGTCTGCTGAGAGGGGCCATTGAACGTGTCTTGTAAAACCTGAGGGGAGGGCTTGAAAATGCAATTTCAGAATTATGCTTTATTACCATCACAACAGGAAGTGTCTTATATGTCCACAAGGCATGCTCCCTGGTGTGCTTTTCATCCTGCTCCTGCTCGCACTGTAGTCGTTTTCCTGCTTGGCTGTCTGTTTTCTGTATCTGTGGATGTGTATTGTTTTGATAGGTGTTGTGTGTCGTCATCAGTTGCAGCCAAGTGAGTTAAATAGACTCAGAAAGAAAGAGGATGTTGTCAAGGACCCGTAAGAGTGTGTAAGTGCCGTTAAAGTTGTGTTGGAGCGAGAAGAAGCTCCCACATCAGCACTGGAGCGCTGAGAGAAATCCTGCGGCTTTAGCTGCTTTCTGTATCAAATCTTTGTCTTATGCTGTTATCTTTCTTGATTCCACTAGTAGTCCGCATGTTGGTCCCTTGAATACAAACTCTACACCTTGGGCCTGTGTATATGGATACTATAGATGTTTTATTATAGGTATACAGGATGAATAGAGAGGGGGTTGGTTTCGTGGCTTAAAGATTTCATTGTAGTAGCTTTCGTTCCTGAATGAGTCAGTGCATCTCATTGTGTTCTTGCTTCTGTTTTAGCCAAATAAGAGTTTTTGGGCCAGACATCTCTGCTTTACATTAGGAGTAAAACAAGACACTTTGAAATCTCAGGCAGGAACTGTGTGGATGTTTCCCCCATTAAAAGTGACTCCATGTATTATGAATCTTACACAATTATTCTTTCAAGATCGTTCATTTTTATGTTTTTAATACTGTCTTGAGGACTAACTGTTTGGTTTATCCAGGATTTAACTGTAAATATAAGGGACTGCGCAAAAGGAACACTGCAAGAGGATAGAAACCCGCCTTTACAAATGAGATGTATTGATCTTTTACACTGTGTTCAGTTCTGAACTGTTACAGTGTTTATCAGATATGCTGACATGCGTTATTCAGTCTGTTAGTCTGAGGTTTGCAAGCATCCCATATAAGATAAGATAAGGTAAGATAAACCTTTATCAGTACTAAACTTGCATTGTTAGTTTTGTACTAAACTAACAATGCAAAAGGGAAATTTGCATTGTTAGTTTAGTACAAAAGTAAGAGCAGCAAAAAACAATAGAATAGAAAGTACACCATACAAATAATACAAAAATATCAGTGTAGACATTGTATATATACATACAAACACATATCCTTTATATATAAAGCTTTAGAAGTACATGTATGTATGTACACATTGGATATGTGTATGTATGTACGTATGTACACTGTGGACGGATATAGATAGATAGATACACATTGGAGTGTTTGGTAGCAGCAGACATTGACCGTTTCTTTTTTTTATATGAAATCACTCTTTTGAGGGGGTTGTGCCCCTTTTTGCACTTCACATATCTGTTAGACTTTATTTCTTTATTGTGATTCGCCTATAGCATGCCTACTAATGCGGCTGCAGAAAACAATGGGCTAAATATAGCCATCAGAATGAGGGCATGTGTAGAAGGTCAGTGTCAAATCTCCAGCAGCATAGTTATTCTTGCTTTGTACAGGATCACACTGTGCCCACCGAAAAAGGAGCTTTTATGTCACTTCATTTCTCACACTTCCATTACTACAGATTGGATTGTTCCCTCCATCGTCTGTCTGCTTATAGCCTTTTACCGGGATCTGTTTGGACCTTTAGTTTATTCTCACCACTTTAACTTAGAGTACCGGCAATTTATCGTTGCGTGGCACCTCTCGGCACATTTAACTTTATTAACAAAATGAGCCCCGCTTTGATGGCGTACCTAATATAATAAAAATAAAATTCACTCAAGCAAATATGATGCCTCTGAATGAGCTAAACAGAGCATATTGTGAACAGGTTGGAGATGATTTTTATGATGTTTCATAACTTGACAAAAAGACTAAAATGATGCTAAATGAATTTGCTGCGGAAAATATTTTGGAACCCAAAAACCCCAAAACAGCACGAAGATCATTTACATGAGTTACGTGATTGCTGGGGCTTTGCCTGTAAGAGTGTGACGGACTGGATTCGTTTGAGAATGGAAGCAGTTTAGTGGAGACCAGTATCTTCAAAAGAGTGGTGGGAATGTTCAGGTTTTCAAATATAAATAAATAAATAAATAAATATGCATGTAATATACAACTATGGGAAAAAATGAGACCCCTTTTCCCTTTCTTCCTGTTCACTGTTTGTACAGTTTGCAGCAGGGTGTGTGTTTGTGTGTGTGTGTGAAATGCACACGTTGCTATTCTTTTCTGAACCATTGCGGTGTGAGCTGTGTAAAAAATAAGAAACGCCTCCATATGTGTTGTACGTGTAACAGTGTTCGTGTAGCAGCTTTTCTATGTGCTGTGTTCCAGCAGCTTCACTCCTGGATCAGTTTCTGATGGGATGAAGCACACATGCACACACTCTGCTCTTAACATAGCTGTTATAATTGTTGCAATCGTGACATAATGTAAGAGCGTTGTGTCGTTTAACATTTCCAAGCTATAATAAAGTATTTATATATATCATTTTTAAATTTTCTCCAAACATTCTTTTAAAATGTTGAATCAAGTGTGGTCAATAGTGTATAAAACAGTAGTGACATGCACATTTTACACAGACACACGCCCACAAATTACAAAAGCAATAACCAGAAAATAAAATGATGCGGCCTCTTGTTTTTTCCATAGCTGTATATAATCTAAATAAGCTGATAGATAGTCAGTAATAGTCAATCTAAATAAGTTGAAATATAGTCAATAATAGATTTAATGTACGTAATTTCTATACATGTATATACATTTCTATACACATTAAAAAAAAGTCAAGGCTTTTTAACACTTTTGCAAATGACTCCAGCCCGTTTCCAGTGTCCACTTAATTGTTTTTGATTATGCGAAATGAGCTGCTCTATTAGAGTTGCTTTTTTGCCACTCTAATAGCAAGAGCCTGGTGTGATTGACTCCCATTAGTTGATTTCATAGCTCTCTAAAAATTACTGCAATTTGGGAAGGATGGCTTATTCTCTGAGTAATTCAGGGAAACGTTTTACATTTCGGCCTATCTGACGGACGTGCTGTGGCTCCAGGCCCCTAATCAAAGCTCTCGCTCTCTCTGTTCTCTCTGTTCTCTTCATTCTTTCCTCTTCACTACACCTCTGCTACAGGCTGCAGTAACTCAGGGGTCACAAGGCTGGAGGGCCTTTCCTGCTCTGCCCACTTTATCACATGACGTGCGATTCAAAGAAACCTTTTGAGCGTGTCTAGCTTGTCTCAATCCACGTGGGTTACCGTGGCTGTATGCCCAGGCTCTCCCCTACAGTCTTCTTACCCACTCACGACTTTTCCACTCAGGACTGGGCTCACGTTTAAAACTACATGCACACACACGTGCACGTACGCACTACCTCAGCAGCTTTCTTAATCTGTCCCTCAGCCTCTGTTCCTCGGAGCAACATGTGACTAGTCCCTACTAATATCCACACACAATGCATGCGCACACGGCTATTGAAGCTGACCCACATTTCACCTTTCTGTCCTTTCCATCTTTAATTAGATTAAGATCGAACCATTTGCGGTCCACAGTTACACGTTTCGATGAAGTCTAGTAGATGAATTCACGTAATTATTTAAACGAAATTGTACAATTGCATAATTGTTACATAATGAACTGCATTGACCCTCTGTATCGAAAGGGCTGAGTCTGCTCTTTTGCTGTTTGTCAAATAAATGGCAAAACCGGGCCAAAGATGTAAAGTGAGCCCCTCTTTGCTGGCATCCCTAATATGATAAAAAATAAAATTCACTCAAGCAAATATGATGCCTCTGAATGAGCTAAACAGGGGATATTGTGAGCAGGTTGGAGGTGATTTTTATGATGTTTCATAACTTGACTAAAAACAGAAATGATGCTAAAATGAATTTGCTGCGGAAAATGTTTTGAAACCCCAAAACCCCGAAACAACACAATAAGAGCATTTACATGAGTTACGCATTTAAATGAAGTCTAGTGGGTGAATTTACGTAATTGTTTAAACGAAATTGTACAATTGCATAATTGTCAACGTTACATAATGAATTGCATTGACCTTCTGTATCGAAAGGGCTGGGTCTGCTCTTTTTCAGTTTGTCAAAAAAAAAAATGGCAGAACCGGGCCAAAGATGTAAAATGAGCCCCGTTTTGATGGCATACCTAATATAATTAGAAATATGGCAAAACCGGGCCAAAGATGTAAAGGATTGTTTTTTTTTCTGCAAAAAAAGGTTTTTCAAATCTTTGCAAATGTGTGAATTGAAAGTTTTGAACCTGTGCGTCTGAGTGAATGATGTTATTTTATTAGTAATGAACGAGAAATGGTTTTGTAAAATTATCACATGTGTTCGAGAACTGTTGGAGATGAGTAGCTACTAAGGGTTAACTAACTTCAAAATGAACAGTCGTTATCCATGGGTCTGAAATTTGTCCCTCTTCTGTTCTTCCTCCAGTCTCTTATCTTCCTGGCCTGTGTGGCAGCAGTGGGACTGGGCCTGAGTCTGCTGGTGCTGGCCGTTTACTTGAGCTGCTTGTGCTTCTGCCGCAGGGAGGAGGCTGAGGAGACCAAGCGGCCCGACGGCTGCTGCATCACATGGGCTGCTGTAATCACGGGCATGGTCATATGGTGAGTAAATCCACCTCATTCTCACACGCTTCAGTTTCCTGGGGCCACGCTGGGGACCCTGGAATGCTGCCTGCTTGTTTCTACTGTGTGAGAGTAAGACAGGATTGGATGGAAGCCAGCGAGTACTGTACAAAAACAAAGGCAGAATAGTGTTCAGCTGTGTTTCTCAAACCAGCCCTCAAGCACCCATAGGCTGTCCTGATGTTTGTTCCAACCCAACTCACATCTCATAAGGTCAGACCAATAGGACTGCTTTCAGAACTACCGGTGTTCAGTATGTGAAGAATAAAAGGAGTAAATGTAGGATTTTAAACTTGCTTTCTAAACGTCTTACTGCTAAAAGATTAAGACACTTTAACAGTGTCCAATTTATCTGACCCTAGAGTAGATGTGTCCCTGTCATTAACCTTTGGAACTGAACGTATCTGTGCTGCTATGTCACTATAACATGAAAAAAAAAAAAAACCCAATATGCTGCCTTTATTGTTGGTTGCACTGTGATAGTTTCTGAGCAAGCACACATTTAGAACAGAATTCAGATCACTAAGAGCTTATTATTGATGTATTTTTTTCCAGAGTAATGATATTCTTTTTTTCAGAATGTGTAGTTTATGTGTTATTTGTATATCAAAAGTAAGCATAAGAACAAATTGAGAAATTTTGTGTCTTTTAAAAGGAGTAGAGTAGAATAATAGAGAGAAATCACTGCTGTTTGCCACCATAGTCCACATAAATACATCAATCACATTGATAACTCTGCACCTGCAACCCCTACTTTTTGTTAGAAAGCTGAATCCTGAGAGCAAAGAGATACGCTTATTCTTAAATGCTACCTTAGTTCAACCTGAAATTGCACTGAGTTCATGTATTGAGAGAATTTGAGTGTTTTTTTCTGAAGCTCAGGGCTTTGTGTTTTTAGACAGGAAGGGGAGCGTCAGCGCGAGCTTTTTAATAATGTTCTATTTAGAATTCACGTCCCGGCCCCGTTCAGAGTGAAATGCTCAGACAGGACCCGCATTGGCCCTCTTTGCTTATGACCCGCTGGCTGGGAAAAGTGCTGGGGGAGGTGGCGTGGGGGGGTGATATGAATAGAACGAGATTGATGTTAACCTGTGACATTTCATTTGGAGCAGCTGACGTATTTTGCCAGGGATAATGAGGCATCATAGTAAGGGCTGGATTTCTAATGCTGTAGGTAGAGAAAGGGAGGGGGGCTGAGCTGGTCTGCTTTTAAGCCAGATATGTTACCTGTGGAGCTTGAAGCCAAAGAGGAGAAGAGAAATGGCCAATCTGAGACCTGCCCCATTTACTTGCATGCATTTCTCAGGAGACCAAAAAATAAAAAAAAAAACATATTCAGTGGAAAAAATGAGCTTTGGCGCATTCACTCTGCAGTCAGTGTCGAGTCATGGCTCTGACGAGGTACAGCCTCCTCCAGACCCGTGATTCATCGCGTCCAGTACTGCGAGCTAAAACGGACGAAGATGAATTTAAATCCAAAATGCCCCGATGACACAGTTAACCGGTGCTCCGTCTCTTGACAGGCAAGTTTGCACACATGCAACCACAAATTGTTTCATAGCAGAAGTGATGAGAGGAAGTGGGCGAGGGTGGGATGTCCCTTGGCTGGAACCAGGCCAGTGAGCATGAATTTGAAAGAGTTCAGTAGTCCACGGGAATCAGTTCCCAGTTCAGTTCATGCCCTGAAGAGTAGCACATACTTATGTTACACACTTATGTTAAAAACCGAATAGCTCTTCTTTAGCTATCAGAAATAGCTCAGACATTACCCCCTAAAATACTTTATTTTCTCAGTCCCATAGCTACATCATTTGTATGATTGCATCGTTCCAAAGTCAAAATGTCCGTTAATTTCCGGGTGTGTTGCGCACGCACACAGCTAATCGATCAGTTGATCAGGGGCCAAGTTTTTTTTTTTTCGGTCGAGTCAGCTTTGTAATATACAGGGAGAGAGAGAAGATGGTCGAGCCCCCTTTAGTGGTGGGACGGAGAGATTCTGCAGGTCTTTCCTTCCAACTGCTGTCAGACTCCACAACAAAGAATTTGCAGATGACCACGCACAGACTAACAAACACACACATCAATACACCATGGTAGTTTCTCTCGGGTGCAATATTACTTGAGTGCAATTTTTCTAGTGGAACATGTGCAATTTCTGGGGTGGAACTATTACTATTGGGCAAAATGTGCAATTTAAATGTGCATTTTTTATGGTGCATTTCTACTGTTATTGTCAATGCCTGTCACTCCATTGTGTACCTGGGTGTGTGTGTATGTGTGTGTAGCTACAGTGTTCTTATATTTACTTATTTATCCACTCTGTATTTATATATACATATACTCATTGTGTACATCACTATTAGTCTCCATTTAGTTTACATATAGTTTACATGTGTATATATTAGGGCTGTAACGGTACATGTATTCGTTCCAAACCGTCACGGTACATGGGTGACGGTTCAGTACACATGCCGTACGGAGAATACACGGTACGACGGAGAAGATGCGATTAAAGTAATGCGGAACTAAATTTACAAGCGTGAGTTTCATACGGAAACATTAAACAGAGACGTTTAAAAAGTTTAGCTTCAAGCTGATTCGCGTCTCATGAAAGCCTCATAACATGGCTACTGAAAACGGCGGTGCTGCCCCGGCAGTTTTTAAACAGACTCTAGATAATTAGTGCATGTTTTCACTGTGAGTTTGTTTGCTGTTTTTCACTACATAGTAGATGAAAATGTGAAAATATTCTTGTGCCTTAATTTTGTAAAAAAGAAACTAAAGTTGCCAGAGAATGCCTTACCTGCCATCTCACTTACTTTCTATTAGGTAAGACTAATATTAATTACTAATTTCTATTAATAACACAAGATGTTTCAGTTGTTTTTTGTAATCCATTCATGAAAATATAAGCAAGAGTGTGTGTTTACTGGATAATACACTGATGGTTATTTAAAATAAACGAAAACAAACCAAGTCTCATGCTTTAGAATTTTTTGTTACTTGACTTTGCTGCATCGTAACCGTACCGAACCGTGATGTCAGAACTATAGTGTGAACCGATATATATATAGAATACAGATGTCCATATTTATATTTCTAGATTGTATAGTGTACATTTTATACTGCATTTTATACTGTACTGTTGGTATAGTATTTTATTCTATTCTATTGTTTTCTTAATTTTTGCTGCTCTTAACTTTGTACTGTCCACTTTCTGCCATGACAAAGCAAATTTCCCGCTTGTGGGACTAATAAAGGTTTATCTTATCTTATCTCTTATCTTTAAAACAGCGTGTGTCGGAGAGAGAGTCGGTGATGTCATGAGTAAGGAGGCCAGAAAGCGTGTCTCCAACCACTGGCCTGATAGCAACCATGCAATTTAGCTGATTTAGTAGTAGTTACCGAATAACATTTTAAGTCTGAAGATTCGCCCAGATTGATTTATGAGGGAGCTTATGAAATACAAATAATTGTTTTTCCTTAAATGTTTCCTTTTGTCCAGCGTTCCAGTGACTAAGTTGTTGTTTGTTTTTGTTTGTTTTGCTTTGGCTTTGCCCTCCACCAGTACTCCTGAAGCACTTATTCTAGGCTGTAGTGCTACGTAACGGGCCAAATAGAGTCAGCATGCCGCTCACATTGCTTGCTTTTCATAATGCCAATGAAAGAGAGCAAAGGTTTTTTTTTTTTTTTGCCAAAGTGCCTAATTGAATTGCAGAAGAGTTCACCTTAATCTTGTGACAGTCATGTAAGTGCTGAGCTTCAATTGAATTAGTTTGCTGTTAACATTCCACCTCTGAACACAGGGCCCCTTGTAGTGTTAAATGCTACAGCATGATGCTGGTTAGTAGAGAAGGTCCTCCTTAACCCATTATTGTGCCCGAATCTGTACTTTTCACCGCTCCGAGCAGCTAATTTAGACTCCTCTTTCAAGCATAGGATGTTTGAGTGACTGCACTGGTATTTTTAACTTCCTGAGCTGATGAACGAGGTCTTCTTGTTCATAATTATCCTTGTTACATTTTGATGTCGAATTTAATTGTTTTTTTTTTTTTATTTATCTCATCCTGTAAGTTTAGTTGGTAAAAAAATTAATTACAGTCTTTTTCTTACTTTTAATGTATAACTTACTGTCACTTGTTGACTGGGCTATTTTTGCTAATCAGTTACCATGAGAGCTTTAATTTGAAATATAAATCACTTCAGATGAAAAGAAACTCTTACGTTTTAAAGTCCTTCCAAAGATGTGCGATGGATAAATAGTAGAAACCACAGGAGTGCAGCGACAAAGGAATTATCTGTTGTGTAATTACTAATTTAATATTATAGCCTCTATATGTATGAGATTTATGATCTGAGCTTCATCATCAAAGACAAAGAAGCTCGGAATTGACTTAGTACAGTGCCATCTTATAACATTTCTGCAAAGCTTCTACACTGTATATCTTTTGGGATAGTCCTTCTAAATTTTTGGAAGGGAGTCTCCAATACACCTTCTGGCAAATTTCGAACGGTCTGCCTTATTTTCTTGGCCACTCTTCCATGAAGCCCAGCTCTGTGCGGTGTGGATCTTATAGTGGTCCTGAGGACAGATACTCCCATCTCTGCAGTAGAGCCGCCCGGCTCCTTCAGGGTTTACTTTGGCCTCTTGGTTGCTGCTCTGATTACTGCCCTCCTTTCCCGGTCTGTGAGTTTTGGTGGACGACCCTCTCTTGGCAGGTCTGCTATGGTGCCATGATCTTTCAGTTTTCTAATAATGGATTTAATGGTGCGCCTTGGGATGTTCAGGGTTTGTGGTATTTATAATCCAACCCTGATCTGTACTTCTCACAACTTTGTCTCTGACCTGTGTGGAGAGCTCCTCGGTCTTCATGCTGCCACTCGCTTGATGGGAGGCCTTACTTACATTTACATTTACATTTACGGCATTTAGCTGACGCTCTTATCCAGAGCGACGTACATCAGTGCTTGAGTA
>JBBIGA010000027.1:10457361-10495002 GCA_037576975.1 Alestes dentex | reverse complement strand
GTATTTATATATGTATGTATGTATGTATATATATATATATATATAATTGTGTATTTATACTACACTATATATTCATAACTTTTTACTATGTGGTATATATTCATAACTTTTCTTTGGTTTATTTCAAAAAGTAGAAGTTTATATAAATGTGTGTGTAGTATATATAAATGTGTTTATAAACGTGCTTCATTGAAAAACAGTTTTCTTTTCATTTAAACATAGATATAAACAAGTTTATTTAAAAATAATGAATAAGAAACATTCTGCCTCATAACATCTTTATACAAATACATTTATTTCAGTGTTGTCCCTTGTGTTGAAGTGCATGTCATCTCTCAGGTGAACTTGATGTTAGCCATGGGTGCGAGAAACTTAACACTTTTCAAAACCATTCGTTTCGTCCACCCCACTTTTTCTGTCCCGGACAACAGTGGAGACGTAGAGTGATCCCCCGCCGGACAGCGGCCTAGACTTAGAGCACCGCATCCCTCCACATTAAAAATGCTTCTGGCACCCATGATGTTAGCTCAAGTGCATGTTGCACAAGCAAAAGGGAAATATACCAAACATTCTCATTTAAATATTTATGCTGATGAAAGATGTAAGATCTTAGACTGAAAGTCTTGTATATTTCTCATGGAACCCATATGTTTATTTCTTTGCACATTCTCCAGTTGCTAATATAACAGTATGGAGCCTTCACCTGTGCTGCAATATAAGATACAGAGATTACAGAGCAAGCAATGTGAGACCACTCTTGAATACAGAATCTTTGGCTCTGTTATTTTGACTCTCCTCTTCAGCTTACCACAGGTTTTTAGAGTTGAGGTCAGGGAACTGAGGATGACCATGTCAAAAGTTTGCTTTTGTGGTCATTGGTCATTTTGTTTGGAGGCATGTTTTTTTTATGATGGGCTCATTTATAGCCTTTTGTCAGAGGCAGTCAGATTTTCCATTTTCATTCATTTTCATTTTCAAAATTCGTGATACCTTATGCAGTCCATGATGTCATGTATCCTAACAAAGTTCCAAGAGCCTCTGGTGGAAAAACACCTAAAAGCTTTAAAGATCCTCCACCATGATTAACAATAATGAACCTGGTTCCAATCAAAGTTCCAGTAGCTTCTTCCTACCTCCAGATACTTGGGTTCCTGGTAAAATAAAAAAGAAGGTTTGTGACATACTTTTCAAGTAATTTGTTGTATGAAGGTGAATTGTTATTCTGCAAATCTCTAACTGTGATCTTTCTAACCAACCTCCTCACTGTGGACTGCAAAATAAACATGTTCTCTTGAGGGCAGGTTCACTACAACTGTAGTTGTTTAGTTACTTTTCTTATTTTGTGTGTGTGTGTTTGTGTGCCATGGGCGCCAGAGCAATGTTCGTTTCAAAAACATTTGTTTGTGTGTGTGTGTGTGTGTGTGTGTGTGTGTGTATGAGTGAGAGAGAGAGAGACACAGAGAGAGAGAGAGAGAGAGAGAGAGAGAGAGAGAGAGAAAATGTAATTTCATGAACAACAAGCCAAGCCAGCTGCGTTTACATTGAGCTTCATAGAATTGGTCCAAAGCTTTTTTACTTGGAGCAAAAATTAAAATAAGAGTAACCGGCATGAAAGGTTTTACCCCCCTCCTATAAAGTTACCATTTCATAGATAAAAGGTTTTTGTGTCAATCTGTGTTACTTGCTCATCCCTTCTCTCTTCATTTCAGTATTATGGCGTTTGGGATGCTGACTATGATTCTGAGCTGGGCTTCGCTGGGCGTGGGCACAGCCACTGCAGTGGTAAGTAGCCACTGATCCTCCCACACTGGATAAAACACTCTCTGCACAAGTATCTGTTCAATCACACGTCTGATAACCAGGGGTTGACATAATTTTTTTTTTTACTCTAGTACTCTAATGAGCACCTACATGAATTAATTATTGGTACGCATCAAAATTAAAAATGTTCTCGTTGTCTCACCCGTGGTTCCTGGGGGGGTGGGGGGTGGTTTGGGTGGTCTCGTAACGGTATGAGGTCACAAATTAGGTACGCATTTGCGCTGTGAAGACTAAAAACTGCCACGCATTTGCGTACCACTTTTGTCAACCCCTGCTGATAACGTTTTTATTTTGAAAGAACAAAGTGGATGTGTGTTTCTAGGTCACTAGTATGAGGGAAGATGTGTCTCAGAGGATTATTGAGGCATGGTGACTGATCCGTATTCACTTAGCCTGTGTGTGTGTCTCTATGGCTCACACCAGTCATTAAAGCAGATTACAAAGCTCAGGTCCCTGGTCACTTAGGCTAGACAACCCTTAGGCTTATTGTTGCAAACACCTCCGTCCTCTAGGTCACTCGCAGGGCAAGCAGGACAATCTACTGCCTCTCTTCTGTTGTGTCTCTCCTTCTCTCCTTCTCTCCTTCTCTTTCCCACACACAGTGCACACTGGCTGCAATATTTGGTTTATGTATGCGTATGTTATGGCGCCAGGTTTCTGAGCTTTCTGCTTGGAGATAGATTATCCATCGAGCTTCTACAGCTGCACAGCTGTGACGTTTCCGTGCTGTGAGCCCTGACAGATCAGGGAATTTAGTGGTGCAGACCTATTACATCTCACATACCGCATTTACATGTAATTTAAGGTGGCAGCTACTACGCTTTACATATTTAAGATACACTAAATATAACCTAATCAGTTTGACTAAAAGCAGTCTCTCGTTTATATGCCGAACTGTTTAATGTCACCAGTCAAAAGAAGTTCGAATCTGAGTCTGTTTGTTTATCATCAAGCATTTGCAAGTGAATAATACAGAAACGCGAGAGATTTAAAAGCTGCTGAAAAGTGATCCATCTTCATCCCGCTTCCTGTTTGTGTCAGAAGTAAATCCCTTCCTGCCGAACCCATCATTTATGCATACATTTCCCGACAGATATTTACGATACGTGACTACGTACAAGTGAGACGGTGAAAACTTTTTAGCTACTCAAACTCAAAATTCAAAATGTTTACGTCCGGATTCAAAACGCCGCTTACGTCTGGACGGAAGGCCAAAACGCATCGTTTTCAGAAATACCCGTGTATGCGTGCACATGGCCTAAGCTTAAAACTGGGGCCTTAACCTAGAAAAGCCTGAATTTAAACCTTAGGGCCTATGTCATAAAAATAATAGAGTTTGATGTTGCATGGACTCATTGTTCAATTTTCACAATGTTCCATTTACTGTTAATCAGTACAGTTAATATATGGGGCAAGTAAGTTGCAAAAATGTTTTTTTTTAATTGTTTTATTCATGTATGCATTATCAGTTATTCACCCTGGAGTGGATTAGTGCCCCCCCCCCATTGACAGTGAGGTTCTGAGGTGTGTTTCAGGCAAGGTCATAAGTGGACCTCAGGGAAACAAATAAAAAGCCGGATATGACCCCTTTAAGTGTTGTCCATCCTGTTCCTCACGCAGCGGTTTAACGTTTGAGCTTTCAAAGCACTATTATTCCAAGCGCAAGTCCTCTGTTTCCTGGTCACTGAGAGAAACTACTTCTTTTAATGATGTCACCCTTCAGACACAAGCCATTGACTCTGTGACTGGAGGAATCAGCCATTTTCTCTGGGGGAATGAGTCTTAGTCGGTCACTGGAGGACAGGAGCAAGAGCTGGTCACTCTCAGTAAAGTGGATTACCTCTACACTTCTCAGCCACACTGATTCAAGCCTTCTGCTTCCAGTTTCCAACAGCATGTCTATACATATAATGTGTAAAATAAGTATTGCATCTTTGGACTGAAACACGTCCACAAATTTCCACTAGAGGCAAATAGCAATGGATGCAATCATCATCACTCTTGCTACAGCTGTACTTTACCCTCTAGTCAATTACAGAAAATAACAGACCTCCTCCAGATTTAATTTGTGTGAAAATGAATGCAATGAAGTGCTGTAATTGCTGCTTGTTGCAACAAATTAAGCTTGTGTAAATCAGCATAGAGGAGATAAAGATTTTAAGAAAAAGTTTATGCACAGTATTACAGTTGAAAGGTAATATTCAAACACAACGTGACTTTTATAACACCCTGCAATAATAAAATAAAAGTTTTATGTTTTGGTTTCAAACTCAGTAGGTCGTATTCATTTGTTTCATTCATTTATGATGGGCTTGTCGTTGGTCTCATAGCCAGCATTTTGTGGACATGACCTGTGTGCTTAGCTGGACAGAGATAGAAAAGAAAGGCATTTGCCTTGTCTCAGAATGTTCTGTTAAACCTCTTAGGTTGTTTGCACTTCACTTCTGTATGGATCATATCTGGATGTACTTTGGCCAAATTCCATTAGCACTTTTTTCTATACACGTGTGAAACCAAATGAGATCCAATTCATATCATGTCTGTTTTCTTCTGTTTACTTTAGCCCATTACTACACAAACTGGCTATTTCCAAATATTTGATTGAAGCTTCCTTTCCTATGTGCTTGCCTTGATTTTTTTCTGATCTGTGGCACCATGACCTTCCTAAATAAATTGGCAGAGCTGACTAGTATATGGATCGCATTTGATGACCAAAGTGAAGGAAAGCACATAGGAATAGGAAACTGTTTAGACAGTGGCTGCCCACTGCTTCACTTGGTGAATGGGTTAAATGCAGAGAAGAATTTTGTGATGTTCACACAGTGTCTAATATGGTGCCTTCCTGTACGACAAATGGACACGTTCATACATTTACATACAATGACCACCTCCAAATATTGTTCGAGGAATTTGATCATAATCCGGTCACAATGTGATTGGTGTGTGAGTGTACGCTTGACTTTTAGTGTTTAAGTGCCGTCATAAACCCACGTGTTAATCCAAGGCATACACAGTCTTTTCTGTGTTTACCCCTGTTGTTCCCGAAATAATGAGTAGGACAAAACAATCATGTGGTATCGCACTGAACACAAATTCTCATAAACCTGTTTTACCTGATGCCCCCCTTCAGAAATTAAAATCTGCCCGATGAGCAAGACTCGTGAATATCTGTGTAGACCACATATGTCTGTGTAGGCCACAAATGGATCAGCCTGTGGAAGTGGAGCTTTCTGTGTGGTTCCATTTTTCATGTAGCACTACATAAAATAAATAGCCAACAAATTATTGTTGCCATTTATGTGCTGCGATAGATTGGAGTGAGTGTGCGCGCCAGTTCAGAACAGACATCAGATCACTTAGCCCTAATTTTCACATTTGTTAGGACGTGTCACTTACATTTCAAAATCACTGCAGGAGCCGCTTTGAGAAATCAAGTAATGGAAGTGGA
This sequence comes from Alestes dentex, assembly GCA_037576975.1. Classification (NCBI taxonomy): domain Eukaryota; kingdom Metazoa; phylum Chordata; class Actinopteri; order Characiformes; family Alestidae; genus Alestes; species Alestes dentex. The sequence goes on along the minus strand of JBBIGA010000027.1, from coordinate 10,489,733 downwards.
AGAGTATATAAAAAGACAAAAAAAAAAAAAAAAAAAAAGCCATTTTGTTGCCCTGGCAGTACAGGGCTAGAATGATCTTGGCTCGAAAGCGTAAAAGATCACTCAGGAACACTGAAATTTCCAGATTATAGTATGTCAAAGAGAGGAGATACACAACCTTATGTGAACCTGAGCAGCCAGTTTTGCATGCACAAGCTGTTTATTACTTTTTTTTTTTTTTTTTTGTTCATTTTATTTTATGCTTTGTATGCAACACAAGGTGAGGCAGCAGTGACTCGGAGAATGAATTCTGCCCCATCCACAATGATAATTCAGAAAAGCAAAAGCTTCCCTATGCAGGGCGCAAGAGTAGCTGTGATTGAGGAAATGGCGCATAGATAAATGTGTGGCCGTCATTTCTAGCACTTTCACACCGTGGATTAGCACAGCACTATTACCTTGAGCAAGATAGCTAAAATATGTTCCCTTACCAACAATCATGAAGGAAGGCATTCATTTTTTATTCACGTTTGTATTGAAATTCATGCTCCGAGCTAGTTTGTGCAACTGGCCAAGAAGTCTGCATCCAACTGCCAGGAGGTTGCAACTTTTAATCCTGACAATGCCACAGTTATCTACTGCTGGCAGTCTAAGAGAGCTCATTTGGCTCTGCTTTCTGGGAGGGAAGGATGACTAGTCTCTGTTTCCTGTTGACCTACAGCAGTGTGGGCCAAAATGTCTTTCTTGCTACTTCATTATTTTTTTATCATTTTTTAAACAGGTCCACTAGATTCTGTATATCAAGTACACAGGAAGAAGCATTAAAACTCGAACGGTGGATCATTGATTTCCCATCTGTGACATTGCTGAATCAGACAAGAGAGATTAAATATTTATATATTTTTTGTATAAATACTTAATAATACTGTCCTATCCATTTTAGAAACTTAAACATTTTGTTTTACCTCAAGCAACTGCACATGCATCAGTGCACGCTAAAAATTGCACGCTTAAATTTTAAGAGTATCGGACTGATAATGATAATCCGTCGTATTCATTAGCAAACTATACATTGACTGCAATTAGTTGGTCCTCTATCACATAGTTCGAAAACGTTTCATGTGTCATGGTGCACCCTTGCCTTGATGCTCTCAGGTTGCTAGTTCTTTATGATAGGGGACATTTTGAACAGGTTTGGTGATGGAAGTAATTGAGCCATAAAAAAAACAAACACAGAAATTAAAATTGGAGCTCCTTTATTGATTGCATTTTTGTCAAGGCTGTTTGTGTACTTGCATACTGATGAATTCTTGATGCTCTTCTTTTTCGTTTTTTTCCTCCCTCAAGAAATTCACCCGGTTGTTTTTTTAATGCCCACATCCAGGAGACAGTTGGCCTTCTGCAGAGGTCTGGCTTGTGTTTTCCATAGACAGACAACTCTCGCAGTTACATGGAGGCTGGAACTGCTTAACCTGTTTAATCCCAAATTTTTCCCTGCAAAATAAGTGCATGCATTTTACTCCTTAGACTTCCCTAACACACATTTTATGTTGGTTATGTTAGTGAAAATGTAGGTGGGAAGCCACATAGTCTAAATTTAAACAAAGTCTTCAATTTGACCTATTTACACCCACAATGTGGTGCATGGGTAGGGAATGGATAGGGAACCCCCAGACCCTCTGCGACCATTCACACGGCGCAGAGCCCTGCCTCCCCACCCCCGGTGGAGGGCCATCCATGCACCGGAGAGATCCAACCCCCCCCCCAGCAGGGCGGATCCCACCACAGTGACCCGGCTGGTCACCCCACTGGCCCCGTAGGACGATAAGAGGAAGACTGTAGATAGAGCCCCCTTCCCACCGGGGAATGGACCCCTGGTGGCCTAAGTGAAGGAGGTCCCCTGGCCCGGTCCAGGACCGACACTCCAGACGGGCCCGGAGTGTCCCAGAAATCCCAGGACCACCTATCAGGGCCCCTTCCTGCTACAGCAGGGCTGAGGCCTCCCTCCGGTCAACCCCCCCTGAGGGGAGGCCGCTCTTCCCACCAAGATCACACGTAACACCCCCAGGCTTGACCTCTGATAGTTTTAAGCTGTGTAGAAAAAAAAGATAAATAGAATTAACAGCCAAAACCTTTGACAGCTAGCATAACTAGCACTATGACTATGTGTTATGCTAGTGGCAACAAATGTTGCTGCGCTTACATGTGCTCTTCTTACGGTTAAAAGATGCATGCAAGCATACTAGTAGTAGACCCTTTAGAAAATATGTGTACAAAATATTTCAGTAATATCTGTTAATTAAGGTATTTTACTTACTTCCTCTTGTACAAGATTGAGGCAGACATCTCTTTCCAGAGGTGCAGGCAGGATCTAAAGCGGCCTGGTCATGTCTCCATTCACACAAGTCACATGACATTGATACAATTTAGAGGAGACAACCTTTTTTTTTTACTTGCATTGGCTGCCCAAAGCCAAAACAACAATTTTAGAGCTTCCAAAATAATAATAAAAAAAAAATGGCAACAATTGTTGCCGGTGGGATTAAATGAGTTTTAAGTATGGCCATCAGCCCTGTACACTTAAACCAGACTGTGTGTGGGAGCAGACTGCATGCTCCTCACGGTCCTGTTACGGGCAGTAAAGTAGATTACAGGGTTTACACAGTTCTGGAGCACACTGATATAAACAAATCAGGCCTAAGTGTACGAATTCCAGAACACGCAACATTCCCTGAATACTCACACACGTGTTTTCAAATGCTTTGGATAAACTGTGTATACATTATTTATGTATACATTACTCACTCTCTCTCTGTATGTGTGTGTATGTATGTATGTATGTATATATGTATATACGCTCCTTGCTTCTTGTCTTAGGGCACCAGTGACTTTTGCGTGACCCCTGACAAGTTCATCGTGAATCAAACCAAGGAATTCATAAGTGAAGGCAAGTCATTCATTTTGGCGTGGACTTTGTACACACTAAGCGTAGACATACACCTGAATGCTGTTTGCAGGCGTGTTGAATAGTTAGTGAGGTACTGATCCAGAGTCCCAGAGTTCTGAGAGCGTTCGTGCTTTGTTGTTATGTCTTGCAGATGTAGTGCACTACTACCTTTACTGCAGCCAGACCCTGCCCAATCCCTTTCAGCAGGTAAGTCATGCATGCTGCCTACTTATGAATTCCTCTCAGGCATCCCAAGCAGGGCAATTATTAGCAGCCTATGGCATAATTGTACTGGTTAATTGAGAGAAAGCTCCATGTTAAACCCATTATTATGGCACGGTTAAAATATCAGCATGCTTAATTTAATTACTTAAAGGCGATATGGAAATAAACTTTGATCAAAGGGAATCCTTTTAGTCTGTGGGTTTGTGGTAATTAGCTTTGTCTGGCGTCTATGGAGCGCCCGTGGGATTCCTTTAAAAGCTTTCACAGGATTGTAAGCATTATTTTAGGTCGTTGAAACTTGTTTTAAACATTTCTTAAGTAAACCTCTCGGAGGCATAATGCATGAGCCATGGGCATATAGTTCGAAGCAGATGGAGACTGTAACCATTAACGCATTTACATTCAGAGAGTAAGCAGATGATTGTAATCTGCCTTTCAATCACCCAGTACAAATCCAAAAGTTAAATACATTTCATACCCTGGATCAGAGAGGCAGGGCGTGTCTCAGATTACAGGAAATCTCCGCTTAAGTACATCTAAAAGCGTTTGATTAAGCCCTTACTTGGATTCTGTGTTGCAGTCTCTGACCATCTTCCAGAGGTCACTGACAACCATGCAGATTCAAGTGCAAGGTCTGCTGCAGTTCTCCCTCTCTGTCTTCCCCACTGCCGAGGTAAGAGCAGGGCCACAGCCGAGGGCTGGCCACTTTATTAGAAACACCTAACCTGTCAAGTCGACTAGTTAGACCTCATAGCTTATCTTCTTTTCCAATTTGTGGTCGTCTTCCTTTTACTCCCGCATCAGTGGTTACTGTCTCTTCCACTCTATTTTTTTATTTTTGGATGGTGGACTAGCCTCAATCCAGCAGTAACATCAACATGTGAAAACCCCAGCAACACTACTGCACCTGAACTCGGATCAGTGCAGCACGCTAACCAGTCTCTTCAGGAATTTTCATTCATAACATGCAAGCTACCCTTGCAAAATTTCACAATTTTGTCCTATCACCACATTATTTACACTTTAAACATGTAAATCGTACGTTCCTTCACAGTACTGTGCAGCATGACCATTTTTAAACATGCTGCAAAGGTCTGGTTCAGAGTTGCGTAGAGCACTTTATTTTATTTTCCCCTTATCTTTCCTGATTATTTGGCCTTTAGAAATATGGCTCCAGTTTCATTACATACTTAGTCATTTCAGTGCATAATTTTAAGATAAAATATTGAAAACGTTTTTCTTGGCGTGTCCAAATGTTTTCAAATCTAGAGTCTGTTTCATTTTCTCAGAGTTTTATATTATTTACAGTTTGTTTTCCTTTGTTTTTATGGAATAACATTCTAAACTATATTAGGCTCACGGTCATCGCATGTTTCTACAAATGTATTTGAAACATCCCATTCCACCCGGAATGAAAACAAAGTGTAGAAATGTCTGCAAATATTGAGAAACGGCGCTAAAAATTAGCCCACAAGGTACTGGTGGTAGTGACTAATGTACCACTACCGTGTTGTTGTGCTCAGAATGGTCCACCGTCCATTAATGGAAGAGGTGAAGGGTGGCTGAGGAATCGCGCAGCCAGAATTGGGCTACTGTCTGTAACTAGATACCTACAAAGAGCTCCTTTATGGCAGGGATACCTGCCTAAATGGCCAGTGAGTGTAGGTATAAGGTATAACAGACAACCTGGTGTATGTCTACTTCTTTTAATATTATAACTGATGCAATGCTCACACAGAGGGACCTGTTAGGCATTCAACGCCTCCTGAACTCCACAGAGTTTAACTTGCACCAGCTCACCGCCTTGCTGGACTGTCGTAGCCTGCATAAAGTAAGCTGCCTCTCTTGCCATCAATGCAGTACGTTTTCCTATAAACTTATCAGTCCAACTGAGGAGTTCTGTGCATGTTGTGACCCCTGCAGGACTACCTTGATGCTCTGGTGGGTGTCTGTTATGACGGGGTGGAAGGCCTGCTATATCTCTGCCTCTTCTCCCTGCTGGCTGCCAGTGCCTTCTGCACCATGCTGTGTGCCATCCCACGAGCGTTCATCCTCATAGCCAGCAGGTAAGAGCACCACCTTGTTTCAGTGCGCTCAGCACTCCTCCCGCAGCCCAGTGATGCGAGCTCTCCTCTGCCCACCTGCAGGGACAGGGATTATGATGATATAGACGAGGAGGATCCTTTTAATCCTCAGGCAAGGCGCATGGCCCCCTACAACCCAAGCCGAGCAAACATCCACAGCTTCTGCAGCTACAGCAGCAGCCTGGGCAGCCAGAGCAGCCTGCAGCCACCGCCGCAGACCGCCTCCACCGCTCCGGCAGCAGAGTACATGTAAGATAAGATAAGATAAGCCTTTATTAGTCCCACAAGTGGGAAAGTTCCGTTGTTATGGCAGAAAGTGGACAGTACAAAAGCAAGAGCAGCAAAAAAAAAAAAACCAAAAACAAAAAAAAAAACCAATAGAATAAAGCCATACAACACAACAGTCTAGAATAAAAGAGTATACTATACAAATAATACCACGTTATAAATATAGACATGAGTGAGTTTGCATAAGGAAAATAATTCCTGTCCAAGTGCACCAGCCATTACTTTCTTCATTCTTGCATTTGCTCTTTGTTGTTTAGGAACCAATCAATGCTGTTTGGAGAAAACCCACGATATGAAAATGTGCCCTTGATTGGGAGAGGTTCACCACCACCGTCGGTATGTTGCTTCATCGTCTGCGTTAAGGTTAAGACTGTGACCCAGCGTGCAGCAGGCAAAAGTAGCTGGTTGTTTATCATTTTCAAAACAACCAGATACTTCTGGGTACAGACATTTTTCTTCAGGCAAACACACATCATTCTTCTAGATTTGGTGAAAGACTGCCCTCTTCTGGTTGCAGATATGAGCATCTCATTCCTCCTCTTTCTCTGGTGCAGAGCTTCCCTTGTTCCAGAGGGACAAATTTGATAAAGTGAAGATGCCCAGGGGCCAATAGTTCATTCTGACTTTTTTTAAACCACAAAAGTTACATGTTATAAAACAATTTCCATTGTCACAGTTACCTTTATTTTTCAAATAATGGTAATATTTATATTTGGCAATGGAACCAAATATAAGGCACTTAGGCAAACTCTAAAAACACAATTCTGCCTTTCTTTCATACCTGGAGAGTCAGATAACATTGAATAAACTGTGTAGCATACCTCACATTTCCATGAGTTTGATAAATATCTTTGCCTCATGAAAATTTAAACAGGTGTTATAAGTAATGTAAAGTGGTCTGTTATCCCTAAAATTTAAAACAAGTGAATTTTGCCCTCGTCTTTTACAAAATCTTTCAGAAAGCAATAGTTTGTGTCACATCTACAGGTACATAACATCAACAGTTATAACCAAATCTTATTCAAGAGTTTAATAAAATAAATGCCATACGTCCGAGTTCATTAGTGTGCTTTAGGCTTTTCCCTACTAATAGTGACAGATGTTATGGTTCAAAACACTCAATTTCAGATTGATCAAGGAACAGGTAACTTGCTAACACTTATTCTTTGCAGTCGCCATGGCAGAAGTGAGTGGAGGGTTTGAGGCACGGATGCAGAGCAAGAAAGCAGTTCACCGTGTGGTGAAAGGAGGAATTACATTTTTTAAGTTTTATGATTTCTTTTATTCTGACAGAGCTGGCGAGCCATAAATAACACATTATAAGACCGAAGCTGCGGCCCGGCGTAAATCTGACGGTGGGCCGGACTTTGGACATACCTGCCTTATTCTTTCTCACTATAACCTAGCCTTTCTTTGCAACGTGCTGTTTTTGTGTGTACACTACATAAATTGTACTGATATGGAGAGAATTTAATTAGCATTATCAGTTGAAAACTAATTTTGACCTGATGCCTTGCTGTAATGGGACAGCAGTGTTGTACAACTCCATGAACATGAGATGAATCTTCAGCAGTCACGGCCGAGCACTTCTAATCTAATTCGGTCCAGGTTAATTGCTGGAACATTGATTAGCTCTTTGGACCTCTCTGGATTTAAGCTTGATGCAGTGTAATACTCTTAAGCCTGAAGGTGGTATAAAGGTGGGTGGCCTTTGAAGACAACGTTCTATATCTCTGCTTTCTAATGAACGTTTTTCTCCCCAAAGCATATTCATATACCAGTTTGTTATGCAAACGTACATTATGCTAAACAAAACTATTTTGGAAATGTAATGACAAAAGCAGAAGTTTGAATGCAATAGTTTAAGCGCAGAAAATGACCTTATTTGTTTAGATTATTTCCTAGCCTTACTTTTTATTGAACATATATTATAAACACCACACGCACTTAAACCTGATGAGTAATGGAGACTAAAGCATTCACTCAAAGGATATGTAACTTCTATTAGCAGGAATAGCAGACTGTGAAGCAAAAGCCATATTATCTTTTTTTTTTTCAATGTACTTCATTTAAATTGTTCATTGGTGTATTAAATGTACTTCATAGAAACCTATTAATGTGATTGTATTTGCAAGAAGGATTGATTCACGTTTTAATTCCCAGTGCAGACTGCATTATACTGATCAGCCATAACCATAAACCACCAGCATAATACTGTGTAGGGGCCCCTTGTGCTGCCAAAATAGCTCTGACCTGTAGAGGCATGGACCTCGAGTCCTCTGAAGGAGTGCTGTGGCACCTGGCATAGAGACGTTGGCAGTGGATCCTTTGAGTTATGTAAGTTGCGAGGTGGGGCCGCCCTGTATTGGACTACTCTGTTCCGCACTTACCACAACTACTCTATCGGAGTTGGATCGAGGCCAAGTCAACACCTTTGTTATGTTCCTAAAACTATTCCTGAACAATGTTTGCAGTGTGGCAGAGTGTATTCTCCTGCTGAAAGAGGCTACCTCCAGTAGAGAATACTGTTGCCATGTAAGTGGTGTAATCAGTCTGTTCAGGTAGGTGGTACATGTCAAAGTAATATCCACACGAATGGCAAAACCCTAAGTTTCCCAGCAGAAAATTGCCCAAAACATCACACTACCTCTGCCCGCTCTGCCTGCCTTCTTCCCAAAGTACGGGGCAGCTGGTGGCCTAGTGGTTAGGGAGTTACCCCTGCGATTAGAAAGTCGTGGGTTCGAATACCAGGACTGCTAGTGGCACCACTGAGGTACCCTTGAGCAAGGTACCGTCCCCACACACTGCTCCCCGGGCGCCCCTCCCCGTTGGCAGTAGCGTCCTGCTTCACTTGGTGAATGGATTAAATGCAGAGAAAGAATTTTACGCCGTGCTGTGGTGTGTTCACGCGTGACTGTGAGGGACCACTTTACTGTGGGGTCCTGGTGCCATCTCTTCCTCTGGTAAATGATGCACCCATACTAGGCTTTACACATGATTCATCAGACCAGGCCACCTTCTACTATTGCTCAGTGGTCCAGTTCTGATGCTCACATGCCCCATTTCTGCTGCAGTAGCTCTTCTGGGGGATTGATCCTGACGGACTAGCCTTCGCTCCTTATTTGTATCAGTGACGCATGGGTGCCCGTGACTCTGTTCGCTAGTTGTCCTCACTTGGATCATCTTTGGTACGTACTAACCAGTGCGTGCATTCTAACACCCCAGGAGACCTGCTGTTTTGGAGATGCTCCGGTGTTTTGCTTCCCCATTTCATGCTTCGGTCCCATCAGCTTCAAGAACAGACTGTTCACTTGCTGCCTAATATATCCCACCCTTTGACAGGTGCCATTGTAACAAGATAATCAGTCTTATTCACTTCACCTGTCAGTGGTTTAAATGTTGTGGCTGATCAGTGTAGTTTTCTAGAAGCTTTTTTTTCCCACAGCATGTTAGTTTGTAGCTAATTGAGTGTTTTTTTTTCTTTCTTTCTTTCTTTGTCATTTCTGGAGTTATATCCCCAGACATTTAGAAACAGTAAGTGGGTTTTGTCACATGTACTGTGTTTCTTTAAAGTGCCTTTGTTCTTTGTCTCCTTAATGTACTCCCCTCAGGCTATCATTACCTGATCCACCAGTGTACTTTGTTCTTTGTTCATCATCATTCTATCGCTAAGCGGTTTGTTTGGTTTGAATTAAATTACCCATGTAAGTATCACCTCTCAGTCACGTGAATTTTGACCTCCTGCTGTGTCGTCGTTGTTTTCATACGTTCCGTGTCCGAGAGCACCCCCGACTAACCCCTTCACATCTGCTTGAAGTGCCCCTGAAAACGTTCCTGCCTGTCCTTGATCACACACTGGATTGCACAATGATCAGAAACACGGGATAGCACTTCTTGCCCAAACCTGATTTGCAGACTAAAACCAGTTGATAGTGGCAGAGCTTGCAGGGCCTTATGGTTTCCTTCTGAACAGAACTGCCTGAAAATGAAATCACGTCGAGCATTAAATTTCAACTTTAACATTGTTATGCCATGCTGTTACTCAATCCAGTTTTAGCAGCAGAGGCTTAAACTTTGAACAATTGTTTCTCTTCTTCGTCTGTTAACCCTTAGTTGAACAAATCCTGAAAAGTAGATATAAAATGAAATTTATAGATAGACAGGTAACCTATATAACAAACATATATTGCATTTTTGTATTTAATAGAAAGAGTCATGCAGAGACAAATAAAAATGGAAACAAAACCAGAAAATTTGGAATGAGTCAAAAAGGAATCCACAGGGCCCTAAACGTGTCAAGATGTTTGTGATGTAGCTAATGCAGATTCTTTGCTCTCCCTCTCTCTGTCTCTCTCTGCTTTTCTCATAGTATTCACCCAGCATGAGGACCACCTACCTGTCTATGACTGATGCCCAGATCAGGCACTTTGGAAGGGACTTCCATGTGTAAAGTGCTGTTCTCCTCCTCACTGAAGGACCTTCAGTCACTGCGGGACTCTTCCCTTGTTGATATTTAAAGCAGGATGATTCGGTATACGCATACATAAAGTATACGTATATTCAGCATTCAGTTACTTCTTCCTCTGTCCTGACTGAGGAATTCAGGACTGCAGCTAGTGTGTGAACATATTACATTGAAAGACTTTCTGAGAGACCGCATGTGCTCCATATTGAAACAGTGTACTCTCTTCACACAGAACATGGAGCTCTTCAAGGTGAATTATGCACCAACTACTATGTAAAGCCAAACTCTTTATCACCCCAGAATTTGATCAGTGAGCAGCAAGCATTGACAAAAAAAAATTTTTTTAAACGTCTACCATTGGGTGAATTCGCCACCCAGAAGCCTTCAGCTCCATCCTTCAGTTTCAGGGAGCCTTCCAGTCGTCCTTTTCTGGTTTTGGATTGAAAGAATGGACAGATATGTGTCATCAGGGCCCGAACAGCGAGAGGAAGAAATCATTACAGGCAGGGCATTCAACATAAGGCATATTCACTGCGATTTGCATTGCGAAGAAGAAACTGCTGGAGTTTTTGAGTATGTTGAATCTAGCTGCATTTACCTCATTTGCATCCTGGTATTCCAAATAGTTGTTTACGTTTCCAAGCAACAACAGCTGTATCCAAGGCCAGAACTGTATGTTAATCAAAGTATTAAAGTGGCTGCGTAAATAGTGCCAATTTGAACATGTGAAATCACAGCATTTTATTCATTTTAAGCTCAGGTCTGAGAGAGCTGCTAAAGGGGAATTCCATCAAAGGCTCAAATTTTTTGCATAATTAAATGGAAACTGAGTTATTCATAGTTGGTTTGATATGAGAAGTGCCGCTGTAGGGCAACTTACCAAGGCAAAATACTTTACAATTAAGGTGGCAGGGATCAGATGTCCTTGTTTAATACCTCTAAAAGCTATAGAAAAGGATTACGTGAAATAGTTAAGAATACTGTACCTGATGCCTGTGTTTTATGTTTTATGAAAGGTTTACAGCAGGGTTTTGGCCTAAAACAAAAGCATCTTAAAAAGATTTATTCATGGTGGAGAGATGCATGCAGGGCAAAGAAAACAATGGCTTTGTTTACATCTCAAGCATTAAATCCTGCAGAAATTTAGAAAACTGGCAGAATTCCCCTTTAATATGATTGTCTTTGTGTTACCCAATGCAAGGCCAGGGCCAAAGCAGAGTATTTTACATCAAACACTTCAATATTGTTTGGCACTGTATCTTAAAGTGAGGAGTGTGTGTGTGTGTGTGTGTGTGTGTGTGTGTGTGTGTGTGTTTAATGTCATTTTAGACATAACCCAGTGAATGACAAACTGTAAAAAGAATGAAACTGTACTTAGTCGGTAATATATAACCTGATTCCTAATGTTTCTTCATTGTGTCTTTATAAAATACATCGCAGAATTCTCAGAAATGCTGTTTTTCTATTGTTTATGTTTTGGAAAAAATTGGCAAATGTAAAACTTTATTAAATAAATAATTGTTCTGTTTTATTGTTGCTATTTGTTTTTTTTTTCATATTTTATTATTATTTCCAGCATTTACAAAGTTCCCTTTAAAGGAATAACAAAATAGAGTTTAATAGGCTTAAGAGGCTTGAATCTTGGACCCCAGCGGTGAAAAGCTTATTGGGGCAGCTGGTGGCCTAGTGGTTAGGGAGCAGCCCCTGAAATCTAATGGCTGTGGGTTCGAATCCTAGGACTGCCAGTGGCACCACTGAAGTATCCTTGAGCAAGTTCCCATCCCCACACACTGCTCCGCGGGAGCCCCCTGTTGGTGGCAGCCACTGCCTCGTTTGGTGAATAGGTTAAATGCAGAGAAAGAATTTCACCTTGTTCGCACTGTGTGGTGCATTCGTGCTTTACAATAGAGGGCCACTTTATTATACATTTATTTCGGATATCAATTCATGTCAGAGGACCCTCAGACAATGATGAAGTATCTTGTAGATTATTTTTTAATTGGTAACAAACTTTTCAAAACATATAAATTAATTACAAACAATCTGTAGTTTTCTTCCAGTGCAGCGTATTATGGCAAATATTACTAATTGTATTCTTCAGCCTTTTAACTTGCACTATGTATAGTCACAGGCTCTTACTGCAAAAAGATATATTTCAAAATAAAAGTTCATGATTTTGTAAAGAGGATCCAGTAATTTAGATGCAGTAATCTACAACATAAGTCTAAACTGAAACTGAGATGAATGTGTTAAGGGTTTATGTCACTCTTGGAAGTACACCATAGCAGAATGTCTAATGTGTACTTTTTTATACTATATTATTAGAATTATATATATTTTTTTAATTTTATTGGTTATACAGCTTCTACTTTCTTCTCTTGTTCTTTCCACTTTCCTGCCGTGACAATGTGAAATTCCCACTTGTGGCACTAATGCAGGGTTATCTTACCTTATCTTATTTTATCTTATAAAACTAACATCACATACGACTATTGCTGTGAAATCTATCAGAATGTAACTGCCCTTATACCAGTAAATAATTAATAATTAATTAATTGGTGATGCATTTAGGAAAAGCACTTCTGACAGAATAGAATGGATGAATCATACAGGACTTTTATTTTGAAAGCGTCCTTTGTGTTTAGTAAACGGGCCTTGAACATATCTGACCCGAGGCCAGTTTTACTGGCGCGTGTTGCCTAGACTCGTCTGTGTAAGGATTCTAGGCGGCTGATCCTGGAACAGCCTGATTCCAGAGCTCTTACAAGCGGTAGTTTTAGCTACGCCCCCTTTGTTATGGTTAAGACGCCTGACTCACTGAATCTTGCAAAACAGAGCATCACTCCGACCTAAACTAATGTTAAACGGGAACTCCGTCACTGGAATGGTTTCCAGTACGAACATATAACTGATATTTCATAAAACAGGAGCGACCGTAGCAGAGTGGCGGGGATGTTGCTTCGCAATGGGAAACGTTTTCACCAGAAAGGGACGCCCGAGTCGAGTCACCGAGCAGGACAGGGCCATTTTGGTAACTGACAGCCTTAACTGTGTTCTGCTCTGAGCTGAGAGATGTAAAGTTGTGTTCGCTTGCTTAGTTTATACTTCACGTATTGGGGAAAGGTTTCTGAAATATGCTTAAAATGATGAGCACGATTAGTCAGCTTGTCCTAGTAAAGGAGACTAGCATGAGCAGGTGCTGACAGTCACACTTGCACTACATGGACAAAAGTATTGGGACACGGACAAAAGTATTGGGACACTGTTTTTCAGGGTTTGGGCTGGGTCCCTTACTTCCAGTGAAGAGCGATCTTAATGCTTTGTGGACACAGTTTGGGGGATGCCCTTTCTATTCCAGCATGACTGTGCCCAAGGTTGGTTGAGTTTCGGTGTGGAAGAATTTGACTGGCCCGCACAGAACTGGAACGGAGAGTGCGAGCCAGGCCTTCTCGTCCACCGTCAGTGTCTGACCTCTTAAACGCTCTACAGAATGAGTGGGCAACACTCCTTGCCCACATAAACACTCCAAAATCTTGTGGAATGCCTGCCAAGAAGAGTGGAAGCTGATATATCTGCAAGGGGGGGGGGGGCAACTCCACATTAAAGTTTATGATTGAATGCAATGCCATGTTGGTGGAATGGTCAGGCGTCCCAATACTTTTGTCGACGTAGTGTACCTTGTAGTTCCAACTTGTTGTATAAAGCCTGTAGCCATGCACCTAGTCTTTCTGAGGGTCTGCTCTTGGGATGCTGACCACTCTCACAACTCTGGAGGGACACTGAATGACGTTTGTGGAAACTTAACACAATGATACCAGCTTCACACCCACTACCAGGCCATGACCATGTTAACTGACAACATCTGGTCAGGAGCAGTACTGTTGTCAGAAACCCACCACTGACGGGTGTAGGGAGGCTGACAAAGCAGATGGCAGATGGGCCATAACGTGTGGTTGTATGTTAGATCCAAAACCCAGGGGGACCTCATAAATTACAGATTGTAGATTGGTAAGTGTATGATATGGGGTAATTACTGTAGAATGCAGTAATTACACCAGTATTTGTATATTGGGGTCAGTTTTGTTGGCCTGGCGGTTAGGGAGTTGCCCCTGCGATCAGAAAGTTGTGAGTTCGAATCCCAGAACTGCCAGTGTCACTGCTGAGGTACCATTGAGCAAGGTACCACCCCCACACACTGCTCTGCTGCATCGCTAGCTGCCCACTGCTTTGCTTGATGAATGAGTTAAATGCAGTGAAGCATTTCACACTGTTCACACCGTGTCCTGTGCAGTGGTGTGTTCACGCGTGACTATAAAGCCACATATTTGGTTAGATGAGTCTGATACTACTCACTAATATTGGTACTTTTCAACACTCTTATTGAGACTACTCCCTACAATTTGGTGCCAAGAATAAAGTTTGTTTCTTTCCTCCAGCAACTCAAACAGCAGCGAGATAAGCTGAGGCAGTATCAGAAGAAACTCACGCTGCAGCTAGAGAAAGAGAGGCTTCTAGCCAAACAGCTCCTGAAGGATGGAAAGAAGGAGTAAGGCTGTAATTTGTTTCTTCTCAGGGAATGTGATGGTTGCTAACCTTTTAACTTATTTCACACTTTTAATGTGCCTTCTTCATTACTATATATTCCAGCTATAATATATAGTTTTAATATACTTTTGACAATACTCCTCGAGGAGGCCCAGTGCTCCTCAGAGCCCATATACTGAGTTACCTTTATTACCTATCACATAAATCATAGCTTGAAATTCTTGCTGCATTTTGGTGCTTGCTAAGATGAAATGATAGCACATGCCTGCTCTCACATTACAGAAGAGCTCTTCTGCTGCTTAAAAAGAAGCGCTACCAGGATCAGCTCCTGGACAAGACTGAGACCCAGATAAGCAACATCGAGCGCATGGTGAGAGCCGCCTTCTGCTCTCCAGAGACTGCACTGATCCAAATGAATGACACACTGCAGAGGACTTCACTCAATAGTCGTGTCCTACTTACTTTGCCACTTTGTGGTGTAGCAGAACATGGTACATCAGTCACAATCAGTGAATAAAAGTGGGTAAACGCACTTTTTTGCAGGTTCAAGACCTCGAATTTGCTCAGATTGAAGTAAAGGTCCTGGAAGGTCTGAAGGTTGGCAATGACTGCTTGAAGAAAATGCATGAGGTAAGCTCATCACTGAGCACCAGAGGTCTAAACACCAAAGGGACTGGAACCCAGTTTTGTTATTAATAATAATATACATAAACTATTGCTTAAATATATTTTTGCTTTTTTTAATATTATCATCTTCCGAAAAACACTTCTCCAGAATTGTAAGCATAAATAATTTGCCAGACAAAAATTACTTGAGAGACTCTTTATTGTTATTTTTTATTACTATTGTTTCATTCATCCTGAAAGTTTCTCAAGATGCAGTATTCAAGTAGTGGGGTTGGTGTTGACCTAGTGGGTAGAATACTTGTCTCTGGACCAAGAGGTCATGGGTTCAAATCGTACCTTCAGCATACCACCACTGGGTTCCTGAGCAAGACCCTTAACCCCGAGTTACTCCAGGGAGACCTGTAGTGAGGGAATGGAAGTCGCTTTGGATAAAAGCGTCTGCTAAATGCTGTTAATGTACACGATAATAAAAAACATATCAGAAAAAATGGAGATTCCTAGTTTTCTTTGGGCAGTGACAATATATTATTTTTTTCCACTTTGTAATTTAATCAAAACTACAAATTCTCAGATGCTTTGTCACTTCACTCATGATTATGTGGAGTCTGTGTATGGGCCATTGTTTAGAGATTAGGCACTTATTACAGATCAGGGTTTTGATGACATAACCCATTCATCAGTAAATTCTCTTGCGTTCCTTAATACTTCTTGAGGGCTTGCTGTCCTATTCTTATGATTGAGTTATTAAATAGAATGTCCTGTTTCTGATTTATAATTTGTCCTTTCAGGTCTTGTCCATTGAGGAAGTGGAGAGAATAATGGAGGAGACGCAGGAGGCCGTAGAATATCAGAAGGTTTGGCTGTTTGTTACTGTTAGTGTTTCTTCACAGTACTGGCAGTGTTCCTATTTATTATATTGATTTTGTTGAATATTCATATTGTGACTTTGAGCAGAGGCAGTCGGCCCTAAACGCCCACTGTGCAAGTTGCATGGGGCCCTGCAAATTACGCAAGGACCCTCCTCCTCATGTCAAAGTGGGTCAGTGTTTTGATGAGAGGATGAAGTGCAACCTCTCATCAAAAAACACCCCCATTAACAAAACCCTCAGCTCTGACTTTGGCTAATAGAAAGTGCTGGAAATGTATTTCATGTTCATTGAGGAAGTAGAGAGAATAATGGGGGAGGCACAGGAGACCATAGAATATCAGAAGGTTTGGCTATCTTTTACTGTTAGTATTGCTTTACTGTACGTTCACAAAAGACCTCAAAAAATGGTCATGTTCTACTGCAGTCTACTCCCTGTTCCTGGTCCAGCTGAGCTAATGGCCGTTGTTAACTCTGCCCTCACAGCAAATTGACGAGATCCTGGCAGGCTCTCTGAACCAGGAGGACGAGGAGGCTGTGCTGGCAGAGCTGGAGGCCATCACTCAGGTGGGTTCACCTCTATGAGCCGCCTGTGAGCAGTGCTGTGTTTAAACTCAGTGGTAAAGCATGATAAACATCTATTTCCCGACTCTTTATTTAAATAGACGGGAGATGAAATGTTCGGTCCTTTGTTTCGTTTGTTTTGTGCCTACAGCTGAAATCAGTGACGTGAATACAGTCAGTACTGTCAACAAGGTAGTTTTTAATTGGGATACACACACAGAATGGGCAGATTTTTGCTCAAAACATGATTCCATTGGCGATCTGCCAATTTATTATTTTGAATTTGGCGAATATTCATATTGTTACTTTGACCGGATCTAGTCGGCCCTATACGCCCACTCTCACAAGCTGCATGGGGCCCTGCAAATTCCGCAAGGATCCTCCCCCTCATGTCAAAATGGGTCAGTGTTTTGATGAGAAGATGAAGTGCAATTGTCTTTCTGGTCCCAAAAAGACAAAAAAAAAAACCAAAACACCCCATTGACAAAACTTTCAGCTCTTATTTTGGCTAATAGAAACTGCAGTAAATGTGCTAATGAATTCCATGTGTTCATTTAGCCAGCACAATATGAGCTTCAGGGTAGGAAAAAGTTAATAAAAAGTCAGCCCCGACAAGATCAGTTTGGCTGGAAAGGAAAAGTAATTGGATTTAGCCGCATTTTTTATGATCAGTGCATCCCTAATTTTCAACAGTGTAATGGATATTACATCCTAATCTTACTGTTATTATTCATGTCACTATGAGACCATGTTTGAGTTTCTAGTTATAGATTAATGAAGTTTGTGTTCATGAAAAAGTACACTTGAAAATCAAAGATGTTTAGCAAGTTCATGTATAGTCTTCTAATAATGGTGTGTTCAGATGAAGGAAAAGGAAAACTCCCTCCCTCATATGCCGTGTTACTGCGTATTCCTCCGCCACGCTTAACCAGACTGTTCACCCACGTTATCCAGAAGTACGAGGCTAACGGTGTAAGCAGAGTTGAGACTGTTGTAACTCGGGGACCCTCTGTATTGTGAATGTTAATATTTGCCCTGATGGCTGGATTCTAAGGCTGTTTCTGCGTTGACGTGCCTCTCAAGTTTATCTTCTTCTTTGTAGGATGAAGATGTATCACTTCCGGAGGTGCCCACTGAGCCCCTGCCTGCGGTGCCCAGGGCAGAGAAGGGTGCGAGTCCTTTATGGTCAAACGTACCACTGTAGCAGACATGAAAAATGTCGTTAAGGGGTTCCCATACACTCCTTCTTACCTGTTTTTGTGCTGTTTTGTTTTTCAGAGCAAAAATCACCAGAAATCAAGAAGGCTGAAGAGATGCTAGCAGCATAATGACACCCTATTGGTGGTAAATGGTTTGATCTCACATGTCCCTTCTCTTTGAGTTAAGGAGACAGCATTAACAGAACATGACTACGCTCCTCTTTTCTGTCACCTCTGTCCATAAACCTTCATGCACCTTTGACCCGATATATGCAACGTAACATTTTGGGCTTCAGTTTATTCGCTGAATTTCGGGCACTTTCACACCCACCTCGTTTGGTCCAGACCTTCAGACTTTCCCATTTGGTCTGAACCAAAGTAGTAGGTGTGAAAGGTGCCTCAAACCATGATTCGGACCAAAGCACCAAAGTGTGGTCCGACCAAAAGTGCTGGTCTTGAATCAAACTGAATCATGAGTCGGTTTATTTGCATTGTGAAAAAACTTTTTGGGATGATTTGTACCAATTACTAGAAGCCCCCCCTCCCTTTTTCCATTCTCTTTTCTTATCTTTATTCTTGTTCTTGCACTGAGCATGCTCATGACAAAAGAATTTCCCCTGGGATGAATAAAAGTTCTTTCTTATTTTCTTATCTTAAACAATAGAAGAAGGAAAATAACCAAAAGAGAAAGAAGACAAAGTATTTAATTGTAATTTGGCCCAAAGAAAAAATCAAAAGTCACCTTGACCAAATGTAAATAAATGATGAATTATTTAATCAAATGAATAATAATGCGGAGTGGCAATAAAAATGAATCTGTTCGTTTTTATCCATTTGAACGGAAGAGAACAGCCATCTATAAGCCAATCAGTGTCAAGTTTAGGGAGATGCAGCTCACATTGGCGATGGTTACTGGATGCATGTATGTCATCCAAATGTCTTTAGTGTGCTTGCAGAATTGCAATGTGAAACCAAAGTTAACTGGATCAGATGTATACTGTGTAAAACATTAACCTTGGTTCGTAGTTTGATCTGTTTTCAGGTGTGAAAACACCCTTAGATTGTGTCTTGATGTCACCATATTATGACGCTGAAAATGTATTTGATTCGTCCCAACAGCAACTGGTAGCAATGGGTGGTTGTGGCACAGTGGGTAGGATTCTAGCCTCTAGACCAAGAGGTCGTGGGTTCGAATCCTACCTTCGGCAGACCACCACTGGGTTCCTGAGCAAGACCCTTAACCCCAAATTGCTCCAGGGAGACTGTCCCCTGTAGTTAGGGAATGGAAGTCGCTTTGGATAAAAGCGTCTGCTAAATGCTGTAAATGTAAATTAAAAGGTAGTTTTGGGGGCAAATAATTTGACTCAAGCAAACACACACCACACATGCCCAGTGTGACATACACCATCCACACCCTAGTTTTAGAAGAGTAACAAAAAGCATAAAGTCATTACATGATATTAATCACGTTTCATTTGGAGCTGTGACGGCAAGGGCCTTTGAAGTATTCTTCTGTAAATGTTTGCAGTCATGACTGACAAAACCTTGTTTTTCTCAGGCAGGCATGGAAAGGATGTGATCTCAGTTACTGTGAATTCTTTTATTTAACTTATTAATTTATTTTCACAGCTTTTCATATCAGTGTTCATAACCAAGGGTTCTTCTGTATTCAGTGTTGTGCTGTATTAATATGACCACTAGGGGGATCTTTGTCAACATTGGTGCAATGGCTGACTGCTCTTGGTTATGACCGATGAGATCTACAGTTACAGGTGGAGTGTAAATACTGATAATGTGAGGATTTTTTTTTTTTTTGGGGGGGTATAAAACTGTACATGCTGTATACGGTATGCACTGTATAAATTTCTGATCCCCTGTGATAGGTAACTGGCTTGACTGTGCTGTATAGACACCTTGGTTTGTGCTCTGCTGTTACATTGGGAAATAAAGCATCAGATTTTGACACCGAGTTCATTTTTGATTACATGATCAAAGCACAGATTTACTGTTGCAACCATTTCTTTGTGAGCCAACTCAGTTTCTATGGCTACAGTTAGTAAGCGGAATTCAATTCTCTGAACAGCAGCTTACTTAAGACACCCTCATTCGTGGGAATCTTGCATTATTCTTCCACCCACAAGCTTGTAAGAGTTTGCCAAGTGTATGTTCCTTTTAATACTGGTCAGGTGTTTGTTGATAACTAATAAAAATGCAAAAATGCATTTTATTTAGAAAAATGGTAAGTTAACTCCATAGAGCATTTCATGATGATATGTTTAAATATTTAATGTTTCAATGGCTTTAAAAATAGTCTCCCTTTACAAGTAGTTTCTTTCTACACAATATGGACAAAATTATTGGGATATAATGACATTGCAATCAAATACATAGACTTTAATATGGAGTTGGTCCCCCCTTTGCGGCTATAACAGCTTCCACTCCTCTCGGAAGGCTTTCCACAAAATTTTTAAGGGTTTCTGTAGGAATTTGTGCCCATTCATTCTGTAGAGCACTAAAGAGGTCAGGCACTGATGTTGGACGAGGCTCACAATCTCCGCTCTAGTTCATCCCAAAGAAGGGGTTGAGGTCAGGGCTCTGTGGGGAACAGTCAAGTTGTTTCACACCAAACTCATCCAACCATTTCTGTATGGACCTTGCTTTGTCATGTTGCACAGTCATGCTGGAATATAAAAGTGCCTTCTCCAGACACTGCCCAAAAAGTTGGAAGCATGGTTTTGCCCATCACTGAAAGTAAGGGGCCTAGACCAAACCCTGAAAAACAGGTGTGTCCCAATACTTTTGTGCACATGGTATAGTTGGTCAGACGTTCATTTGCCTCACATTGGGCAACCACTGTATTTTGCTACCAAAGGAATTTGATTATGGAGAAGTCGACCACCAACGGCTTGGATTGATTTTTTATGGATTAAGGCAAATCTAGAAGGTCATAATATATTTTAACTGGAGCAGCAAAAATGGTAGGCTTTTATTCGACGCGTTCATGTCAAATCTGAGCTGTTTATACTGTTGCTTTGATTGTAATGTTGCCATGGTAACACCGACTGGGAGGAGGAGGGGGGCGAACAGGTACGCGAAGCCCCGCCCCCTTTGGAGGAGCGAAGGAAAGGGGCGTGGTTTGAAGCTGTCCGCCTCAATTACTGCTGCACGGTGGGCGCCTGCACTTCTCCTGAGAGAACCCAGTACCGGGCGGAGGGTCGAGACCAGTCTGCTCGCACGGGCACGATTCAGAGCTCGTCCCGCGTAGGACACGAAAAACTCGTTTCGGATAATCCGTCTTCTCATCAGTCGTGTTTATGGTTTGGACCGAAGATCTCGCCATGTCTCGCACCGACGAGGTCCACCGCATTACGGAGAACGTGTACAAGGTAAAGGAGTTTGATGGCAACTTCTCTCTAATGCTTCAAGGCAGGTCTTTGGGCTTTGTCGAGGATTTTATGAACGTTCTGGTCGTTTAACATGTGTTCACGGCGGTGCAAAGTCAACTGTTCTCTAATCGATCTGCTAGTTTGACTGGAAAGGTGAATTCACGTGAACATGATAGGAAGTCCTCCCCTTTCTCTCTCTCTCTCTCTGTCTACTCGTTCTGTCCCTCTCCCCCCTCTGTCTCTGTTTCTCTCTCTCGCTCTCTGTCCTGTCTGTCTCTCTCTCTCTTTCTGACTGTCTCTCTCTGTCTTTCTGTGTCGTTCTCCTCTTTCCACCTCCCTCTCTCTGTCTTTCTATGCCTCTCTTTTTATTCTCTCTCTTTCTGTCACTCTTTCTCCTTTTCATATCTCTCTCTGTCTCTCTCTGTCTCTCTCTGTCTCTCTCTGTGTCTCTCGCTGACTCTCTCTCTGACTCTCACTGTCTCTCTGACTCTCTCTCTCTCTCTCTCTCTCTCTCTCTCTGTCATGTATGACAGTCAGTTTTCATGATTCCACAGGATCCCGGGGCCTTGTCTTTTTTGGCTTTTGCTCAAACACTGCAGGCGGATCTTTCCACAGTTGGGGCTTGCTGGGTTGCAACAGGTTCAGTCAACTCTGCCCTCAGGCACTTTTCTATATAAAAGTCCACCCAGCTACCCCTGTGTGTGTGGATCCTCTTTCCATTTCCTGCTGCGTGTTGTGCCAGAGAACCCTCTATTAAACAGCCTAAACTGGCCTCGGCCATTAGATCAGCGTCCTCTCCTGTGATCCATAAGCTTGTTAAGTAGGCCACCTGAAGTCTAACACCTAAAACCAGGACAAAGAAACTATTTTGAGTGATCAAGGCCAGGCGGATGTGTCCTGTATCAGGGTGTTGCCTTTTTTTGCAATAGAGAGCTTGTGAAACTCTGTGCAATGGCTCACAGCTCCTTCGGCATACTCTCACCTGGCCAGTCCAGCTTCAAGCTGAATTTTAGCACTGATCTAGTGGGTAGAGTGCTGGTTAGTGTCAGACTGGGGGTGGTCACACAGCATTTGAACCACTGAGCACTTAAAAGAATCTCGATCCAACAGCCATATTTCGCTGTTGGATGAGGCTTCTATAGGGTGGGTGACCTTTCTATGTGAACAGTCTCAGATCCTTACCATTTAGAGGATCTGCCCAGTTGGGTGTCCTGATGAGGATGAGGTGTCAAGTGGAGGTTTAAGGTCAGTGCCTGTTATATTCAGTGGAGATGGTGAGATGGTCAAGAAGCTGAAATAATCACAGCGGAGAGTCTCAGCATGGCAACTGCAGTGCTGTGACTCACGCAACTGCAAGGGTGTGTGTCTGTGTTTAAATACAGGGTGTGTATAAATTCCTCTTGAAGTCCGTTGTATTCTCTCTCTCTCACACACACACACACACACACACACAAACACAAACATACATACACTCCCTGCCTAGGGTTAGAACAGTCACCCTCCTGTGAGGCAGTCAGGTGTATGATAAGTGGATCTCGGCATGAGTCAGTCTCCCTGTTTCTGAGCCTTGTGTCCTGGCGCTAACTCTTGCATAGTGTAGTGGATAACACCACCATCCACGTGCAGGAGATCAGTGGTTAGGTTGACCTGTCAATGCTCCTCAGAGGTGTTTAAGGTAGCTGCTAGGTTGAATAGGCTTCCGTCAAGAGTGTGTTATTTGTTTCCATTCAGATGTTTTGAAAAAGAGCAAAGGGTCACAGTAGAAGGGCAAATTGAATATAGTATTTTGGTGATGGAGCTAATGTTTGTGTTGTTTGCAGAGCTGCAGCTAACAGTCTTATGGCTCAGATTATTTGATAATACTGGAAAAAAATGGTTTTAAAAAAGTAATTTTCACTGTATCCTAGGCCTGAACAGTTTGGGGAAAAAACTGAATTGTGAGTGCCATTAAAATCACAAGTAGTTTTTGTAAGTTAAGCCCCAGGCCCATTTTTATCTAGGAAATCTAGGAAGACCAAAAGATCCTATTTGCTCTATTGCCTTGAGGCTCGAGCTCTGAGCGCTGTGTGGACGTTGCAGATAGCTGTGGTTGTGTTGACCTGTATGTGTGTAGATGAATTAGACCAATCAAAGCAACTAAACACCCATCTACAGATTTTAAACTTTCAGTACAATTTGCAAAAAATACAAATAATGTATTTATAGAATGATTTATAATGATTATAATGATATTTGGGGCACCTGGTGGTTAGGGAGCTGCCCCTGCAATCAGAAGGTTGTGGGTTCGAATCTCAGGACTGCTAGTGGCACAACAGAGGTTTCCTTGAGTAAGGTACCGCTCACACACACAATGCAGAGAAAGAATTTCACATTGTTTACACTGTGTGCTGTCAGGGGTTCACGCGTGACTATAAATGGCCACTTCATATCATGATTTGAAAACAACATATAAAACATTTTTTTATTGCTGTTTGGTATTTTAGCTATTTTATATAATTTTTTAAACATTTTTTTAAAATAATTTATCAGGTCGTGATTTTTGAATATTCAAAACCCATACCTAAAAGAAATAAAGAAAACTTTCATAGCAGTCCAGGAACTAGTATGGAGATAGAATATTGCTGTTCCAGTTATTTTGAATGGTTTGTGTGTTCGCTCTCTTCATGATATCAATGTCTGACAGCCCATTACAGGGCACACAAACCTCCTGGTCACCAGCTATTTCTCACACACACAATCCCATGTCAAACATAACCATGCACCTGCTTTTTCAGCTTTTTCAAAAACATCCATATAAACATAGAGAGCGAGTCTGAAATATCCCCACCCTGAAGAGCGCTTTCCAAAAGCTCCGTTTTCAGGAAGCGAAAATACTGTTTTTGTGTGGGCAGGAGGCCAAAGCTACATTTCCAGAAAAATATCTATGTGAGGACCAGCAAATCTGTGCGCATTAGCGTGCAAGTGACCCTGAGAATGTGTAAATATAATTTAGCCATGCAGTTTAGAGCAAAACGCAGCTTGTCTTTTCAGCCAACTGTGTTTATTTGTTGGACTAAAACAGAGCTGAAAAGCAGACAATGACATGCTGCGCTTAACCTTTGACGACAGGTTTATTATAGCATAGAATATACAACAACAAAGCCAGCTTAACTGCTTAGAATTTAGACAAACTATGCCACAGTCTCTCATCATTGGTTGAATGCATACATGAAGCATGGGTAGAACAGTTCCCCCTTAAGGCAGGACTTGCTGTTGAGGAATCTCGCTCAAGAACTCTTATTGCATTATAGTTTTATTTAAAAAAATATCTTGCCTGAAAATACAAGCAAAATTCACTCGCTCTCACTCATTTTCTGCAAATACTCAATCCTTACTAGGGTTGCGGGTACCCGGAGCCTATCCCGCGGTCAGTGGGCATGAGGCAGGGACTCGCCCCACTGCAGGGCACACACAGCAGTCACTCACAGGCTTTCCCCGTAGGTGTGAGTGGTCTTCGGGGAAACCGGAGACCCCGGAAGAAACCTCTCCATGCAAACTCTGCACATATCAGGCCAGGACCCGGTTTCGAACCCCCAACCTTGGAGATGTGAGGCAGCCACTACCCACTGCACCACTGTGGAGCCACAAACAAAATTCAGAATTCGAATAGTAAAGTCACATAGGAAAAGAATCCTTCTTTTAAGCCACTGCCCCCTCCCAGCATAATTGCTCACCCCCAAAAAAACCCACGCTTTAACCCCACACCAGCACGTCGTTTAATCTTTAGATGCATTCCCTCTACCGTCTGACAGTGAGTGAGCGAATGATCTTTGAATGAGTCTTTTTGTTTAAAATGCCCATCCCTGTCAGAAACCTCATTAGTAAGTCTGTTTGAGATTGCATAACAGTTCAGCAGGATGTGATTTCAGTACGTCATCACAGTATGTACAATCCTAGTTAATCAGGTATAATCTTTCTGTATTTGTTAGGTGTTGGGATTTATTTAGTTCTCATGCAAAACTAAGGAAGCAATACTTAGGCCAACAAGCATACCTGGGCTACCTTTGGCTTATGTTTAAATTAGACCATTTTCTGCCAGGAACGATGACTTTAAATATCTAAATGTGAATGCAAATCCAGACCTCTGCAGGCTTCACCAGGTCGGTGAGCTCCAGGCATGATCATGTTTTTCATGGAGCTCCGGGGGGGTAGGGTGGCTTCACCTTCACCCAGATGAAGTTCTGAACTTAAGCCACCCCGTGCTTGCCAGACTAAGCCGTCCTCCGTTGGGGGAAGGAGAGGGAGCGAAAATCACCTTGTGCCAGCCGAGTCCTGCAAGTTGCTGGCAGCCCTTCGCTAAGTGAGGGTTTGTGAAGGGAGGGGATGTGTGGATAAACAGTACCTGTTGCTGCGCTCAGGGCAGGGCGCAACTTGTCAGAGGCCTCGGCAGAAAACGGCACTTGAGAAGGGAGTGTCTCCGCACCTCTCCCCAAGAGTCTAACATGGGGAACTTTGCTCGCTTGGGCACAACTGCCATGTTGGTGCGTTCCGCAGTGGAAATTAGTAGGTGTGGTCCCAGCTTTGTGCATGCCAGTCCTGTGAGGTTATGAGCAGAGATAACACGGAAAGGACTGCACGACATCGAATGGGTCTTCTGTTTCAAACTGCTTTCCATAGCAGGGGTGTAACGAATCAGAGAATTGGATTAGAAATGAGATTTGATTTGACTTTTGATTTTGCAGTCCATTTTCTTGACAATCCTCTCTACAGCCTAGACGGTACACAGGGATCTGTTTCTCTCTCTTGCACGCACTGTAGACAACACCCTACAGTACAGGGTGTGGCAGTGCACAAATTTCAGGATATGCTTTGTGGTTTCACTGAGGTTCGGTACAGAATAGGGATGTAATGATATGCTTATTTTCAGGTTTAATTCAATTCTGAGCTCAGCAGCACTTGGTTCCATTTTTGAAAGGTGTCTTTATTCATACATACATACACACACACACACAGTGGGTCTAAAATCACATTGTTTTATTGATTATTCTCAAAAATGACTTCGAAGCTGATATGTCGAATTTTTTTTCTTGTCATTTTGAATACATGTGCGTTCTGAAGTTCGATCCATGATCTGAAACTCCAGTCCTGGTTTTCTCTACATAGCAGTGATCTGTCCCATGAGTGACTTACAGTGTTGAATGGACACACATATTAAACATATTATGCATTCTTGAATAGTTTAATTTCAGGTGGGTTATATGCAGAGTGATTTGTTTTATTTATTTATTTATTTTACTGATAAACAGCAGAGGTGATAAGTGCTGTTGCACTTTTTATTTAATAGGTCTATTCATTTTTCTGTCATTTTACTTTGTAAAAGTGCACCTTTCAGGCAGCTGCTTAAAAAAATCATCTCTGCAGTAGTGCTTTGCTTGAATGGAGGAGTCGGAGGCTCTGCTTCAGCTTGGAGCTCCGAGCATTAGAACGAGCGAACAAACCATAAGCAATGATTTGCTCTTATGCAATAGTTTGTTTCAGTATACACTTTTTGGTCCAGAAAATAATATTTGGTTTAAGAAAGCCTTGAGCTTTGTTCCCCCTTCTGGAGCGAACGCACTAGATATCATTGGTGTTACAATAAAATACCCATGGTTTTAAATAATGAAAATATCAGTTATTTGTGAAATTTTTTCCCAATTTATCTTGCATCCCAGCCCTTTTCTGCAGAGCTATAATACATTTTGCATGTAAGGGTTTGACTGAGGCAAACGAAAGTTCTCCACTGTAACTTTTTCAGCTCTGGCCATGATGCCCTCTAATAAAATAACTGTCAAAAGTCACCTTCCCTAGACTTTATGAACTCTTCAGGAAAAAGGTCATTTGAGTACAGGTGTGTCCATAGCACATGCTCTGAACCCCCCGCCCCCCCTCCAAAAAGCCCCCATAACCCCCCATCACCCGCCACCCTCCAACACTGGGGGTCTTTATTCTAATAGGATGTGGGATGTACCCAGATGTCTAAATTTGAACATGGACGATGATTTCTATGAAAAATGGCAAATGAGAGAAGTTTGATAAAGGTTGCAGGATGCATAGCTGGCACAGTTCATTTTTGGAGCTCTTCAAAATTTTGGAGCTCTTCAAAATAATGCCAAAGTTTTTCTGGCATTATTTAAGTTGAAGGGCATTCTGGAACATTATTTGAATATTTTTCATGCTTTTGAAGGTTATAATCGATCGCTCATTTTGTTTCATTTTTGAATCTGATTAGATATTTTAAGCCCCTACTTCAGTTCTACTTGATTGCAGGGTTTTTTTATAATCTGGGCACTAGTAGACTGAGCCATATTATATTAGTTGTAATCACCAAGAGGGTGATATGTTAGGGGGGAAAAAAGAGAAAAGGATGAAAAAAAAGAGAGCGAGAGGACTGCACTACACTGTTCATGTGGGGAAATCTAGACAGGTGGTTTCTTAGCAACAACATGCTATTAAGTATTTCTGTCATTGTCGTGTCATGACAGAAAGAGAGAATATGAGAGAGAGAGAGAGAGAGATAGAGAGGGGGATGGATAGGTTGAGAGTGAGAGCAGAGGGAAGAGGAGGGCGATGTGGAGGAACTGATGAGTGCTCGGTAAACAGGAATGCACAGTAAAAACCTTGGAGGCAGAACCATAAACTCTTTTCTCTTTTGTTTAGCTCTCCTAAAAGGCTTTTTGGGAGGGAGAGGCCTTTTTGGTTGTCCCCCTCACTTTAAATGTCCACTGTAATTACCCTCTGCCGACAGCTCAGCCGCAGTGACTTACAATGCATTTACCATCATACCATCAAGTCTTACTGGCTCATTTGTCTCTGCGTTGTATAACAATGCCCGATGACGACCAAGATAAGATTTTGGCGCAGTTCTTAAGGCATAACCTCTGTAGCACCGTTCGAATGCTCATGGCCTGGGAGGACTGCATTTATCGCCGTTTTCCTGGCCGTCGTTTGGAGCAGTGCGCCTCACAAAATGGGTTTTATAAGACGAGGCACGGATCCACTCCATATACCCACGTTCTGCCTGAGTCTGGAGGCGGATGGCTCGGCGCCGCTGCTGCCGCTGCCGCTGCTGCTGCATCTTATTGTCAGGCGCTCTCCCTTTAAAACCTTCTCTGAAACAAAGCAGGCTCTTAAAGTAATCTCGCCAAGCACTCTCGAGAACCTGCACTTCGTTTTTTAATGTCGTGAACGATAGCACCGAGCCGCCCCTCTTGATGACTTAACCCATTAATCTTGAAGTAGTTGGCTCTCTGTCGTGTTGGCATGCCAGATGCCTTGATGCGTTTTCCGTAATGTTTCAATGGGTCGTTTTCTTAAGGGGCTTTTCAAAGGGCTGGATCGCTGGATCTTTCTTGTGGTACGGTGTGCGAATGGGGTGTCAGTGGTGGCCTTTGCAAGAGGCAGCAAGAGTGGGAAGGAAGGTGAAAAAAAAAAAAGTGAACGGGAGTGGGTGAGAAGGGTGAGGGGGGGACATGGTGGGAGAGTTTCCACATCCTTGTGGAAATGGTCTATAATTGCTACGTGGGGATGTGGGCCTGTAATTACCCAGAGAAGAGGAGCTAGAGCAGAGGAGCAAGCAGCTATGCACTCGGGCGGCGGCTGGCGACCTCCTCAAGCTGCTTTCATGGCTCATTTATTGGCGGTTAGTTAACAGGTAGCAAGATGAGGAGTGGGAATACTGTAATTCGCAGCACCCATGACTGGAACTCGGAGGGATGGTTTAGTGCATGCGTCAGAATAATAGTTCGTTATCCCAGACATTGTTGATAAGCCAGAACATGCGTAGTGTCCAAAGCTGCCTCTTCAATTTTTCCTCGGGCCTTGTGTGACTAAGAAGAAATGCACTCCCGTCAGTAAGCTTTGTGTAAACTGCTTGACTAATCCATCAGATTCTCAAATAGACTCGCTCATGCGGTTTCGTACTGTCACTGTTGGAATGAAACCTTGTATCTCCATTTACAAGGGAAGGGGTCAAAGGTGTTTAGTTGATGAGATGTTTCATCAGGTTGCTCTGTTGTTGTGAGATGTGTTTTCTTGGCTGCCTCTCTTGAGATCAGACAAGGTTGGGTGTTCTTAGAATGATATGACTGTTCTTGGGACAGCAGCTGCGGATTATTACATTTTCAGTGCAAGATTTGCGAGTAACCTTCTTAAATTATTAAAGTCTTTGGGTCGAGTCACTTCAGGCCAGTTTCCCTAACAGACAGGCCACTCAAATTGTATGTCTGCATTTATTTTGAGTTTATTTTACAATTAACATTCATAAATGTCCTTTTTACAGAATGTGGGCATTGTTTATACTTCTTCACAGATCTTACTTACTTTGCTGAACGGATCTTAAGGGAATCAAGAGATTCTATAATTGCAGTGGTGTCCAATCTTAGCGGCAAGGGGATGGTGTGGTTGCATTAGTACACATGACCAGTTGTTGGACTGTGACCAAGTAGGAACAAGTAGGAAGGAGGATCCTAGAATGAAAACCTAAAGCTAAGCTGGCCCGTGGAGGAAAAGATTTTATCATATGAATATGTAATCACTGACTTTGAGGTCTTTAAAACTCTGGCCCATACACGGACCACATGGGGTTTCCACCATTTAGTCACAAAAAAATGCTGCTGTGTCTTTAAACATACTTTTGCACGACTCCCCACTTGGCACATGCCTACCATTGTAAATCACTAGAGACATAAGTGATGGTGAAAAACATAAGTGTAGTTCTAACCCCTGCTCTAGTGAAAACCTATTAAGAGTAATGTTAGGCTGTTCAGAGTAATGGTAGGCTACCGATGCCTGCTGCTTTAGTGCTGTAACGGCAAGTTCTCCGAGTGCTTGACGCTATTTTTAAAAGAACTGCTGTCAGTACTTTAGTTTCTTTACTTTATGTGGATTTATCAGTGAACCCTTCTATGAGGTTGTGTGTGATGTTGATCTAAGTGATTTAGTTTTAACAGATTTTGCACAGTGAAGGTTAGCGTTGGTCATTGTTACTGTTCAAATAAAAGAAGATAAACTTTCATTTGGCTGTTGACTTGCGGGCAGTTTTGAATACAGTTACACCTTCACTTTCTTTTTAATGGCTGATCTTACATCAAACTGTACAGCACACACAAAAAAAAACTGATTCTCTCAGTCCTGAAAATGGTGGCACTATTCACTACGAAGCTAAAACGCCTTAATTTTACCTCTTAAAATTACCTTAATTTTGACCTCAATTCAGAGGTGTGACCAGAATGTCGTGTTTGTGTGTGGGGGGGGCAATTAAATCATTTGGGGGGGCAGACAATTTTCTTTGGATGGACAGAGCATACTTCAGGGGGGCAGCCCCCCCCCCCCAGCCCCCTCACAGTCACACCCCTGCCTCAATTTCCCATGCAGGAAATTATGGAATACAAAGGGAAAAAGTGATTAAGTGACTGATTAAGGTGTAAAACTACTGAATTTTCTCCCTGTTTTTTCAAACTTGACCCTTAAATTTAAGATAAAGGGGCTTTACACTCATGCCTTAAATCTGATTTTAAGGTAAAATTAAGGGGTTGCTTTCACAAATCAATGACCACTCCATTCAAATAAAGGGATTCGGTGTATTTTCAGGGGTAAATTAAGACAGGGTTAAAAACATTTTAAGGACATTGTGTTTCGTAGTGGTTATACCTCACATGTGTCAAATGAGAAGGGTCCGTTTTCTACACAGGATATAAACTACACAGTATTCTGAAAAATCCAGTGAAAGAAAAGTGTGATGACTAGGCTTTTTTTTTTTATGATAGCATAATTTTTTTCCCATTCTCACCAATTTCCCATTCTCGCAGGCCCAGCTTTCTGATGAAGCAGGTCTCTCAAGTGGTCTGACATGCCTTGAGGTCATACCATCCTTCCTTCCAGGATGTCATCTTTGACTCTTGCCACTCAGAGCAAGATCTCATTAGTGCAGCCTCCTGTTTTGGCAAAGGTGAAAAGTGACTGGGGATGACTCCATTCTTCCTGGCTGTGGAGGAGTACAAGCTGTAGTTGTATTGGGCGGATGTGAGTGAGCACAGGATGCTCAGATCTTCAGAGATACTTTATCAATGATGAAACCATTGATTAGGGGCTAAAACGTTATCAGTTTCCAATGCCTCTGGCATCTGTGCATATCTTTGTAGACATGTGATCCACCCTGATTTAACAAACACTGAGTTTGAGGAGCGTGATTAGATTACCTTGTTCGTAGATATCTTTTGAGTGCTCTATTGCATAATAGTCAAAGGACTATATATATATATATAAGACAAAAGCCTTTACTGCAGAGGTATGACCCAGTAATTAGTCAAAGAGACATTCAGAATCTGTTCCCAATTAAGTGCTCAAAGAAAACAGATCAATCATGGAAAAAAAAATCCTTCCGCAAGCTGGTTTCCATGGACACCGGTGCTGAGTTGCCGGGGTGTGGAGCATTGTGCAAGGGGTCAAAAGGTTACACGGCTGAAGAGATCTGAGAGATTATCTTTCTGATGCCAAGGACACACCGGGACAAAAAAAAGTATAGCTCTCTGTATCCATTCCTGCTGTGCCTGATAATGAAGCGAGGGGTTAGAGTTCCATTCTGTAGTTTCATTAAAGCCGCACTCAGCTGTCCCTTAGCATGGCTGCTGCATTGATCTCCTCTGCATTTCACTTGTAGTCAATAGAATCTGCTGCTGTCAAGGGTTGCAAAGGGGCTGAAAATTCCTAGTAAACTTCCAGTAAATGTCCATGGGAACTTTAGTTTGGGAATTTTGTAAATGACTTTGTGAATTGTGTGAATTGCCTCCACATCCTGGATGGTTTAGGTGGCATTTTTGTGCTGAATGGGATGACAAAAAATGTGTAAAAAAAACACTAATGCAAAGCAGGTTATGTAGATAGTTAGCTGAACAAATGGAATGGTCTT
Organism: Alestes dentex; assembly: GCA_037576975.1. Classification (NCBI taxonomy): domain Eukaryota; kingdom Metazoa; phylum Chordata; class Actinopteri; order Characiformes; family Alestidae; genus Alestes; species Alestes dentex. Next base: position 10,457,632 of record JBBIGA010000027.1, on the reverse strand, counting down.
CAAAATATATTACAACTGATGTATAAAATGGTTACATAAAATCATCTAGCAGGAGGTAGAAGAAACAGCGTTACGTTTACAGCAGCTAGCATCATGATAAACTAGCCTCTTTAATGAAATTGTGCTAGCTAGCTTACATTTAGCATATCTAAATGTTTACCAGTTCTTCTTTCTTTCTCTTTCGGCTTTACCCCTCAGGGGTCGCCACAGCGAATCATCCGTCTCCATTTAGTCCTATCTGCTGCATCCTCAACTCTCCCACCAACTAACT
>JBBIGA010000027.1:10386722-10398887 GCA_037576975.1 Alestes dentex | reverse complement strand
TGTGTGTGTGTGTGTGTGTGTGTGTGTGTGTGTGTGTGTGTGTGTATGTGTATATATGTGTGTGTGTGTGTGTGTGGGTCTGTGTGTGTGTGTGTGTGTGTGTTCTCGTGTGGTTGCCTGTGAGCCTCTTTTAAAGGTCGCTGCAGTAAGGCATGCTCTGTTTGAAGTGTGTAGAACAGCATTAGCATTAGCTTTTCTATAGAACACTGCCAGTGCATGGACTTTGGTAATTCAGTGTCTTCTATTGCATGCTGTAGTGCCTTAGAGTTAAGTTTGTGTTCTTTCCCAAAATTGGACTGATCAGAGATAAACCCGAATGACTGCTATGGGCAGACTCTTCATTTTACACTATATTTTGAACCCATGTCATTATGGTCGAGGCGTTTATTTACTCATGTTACGAGCACAGGAGTCGGAATGTCCATGTCCATCTTGAGCCAGCGTCAAACTCACAAGAGCGTCATCCTACACACAATAAAAACACTAACAGTCGTCTGAATGCTGTGGAAATGTAGCCATGCATAGCACTAGTGTGAGCTGAGCTCCGGTACAAACCCGTGGACTCTCTTTACCTTCCAGTTTGGGTCCTGAATTGTCCCGGTTCTGAGTGTGCAGGACCTCCGTAAGTCACCTGCCTCCACCGCTGCTCAGCCAGCCAATCATGTCCTCCTTCACTTCTGTTTGTTCTCTTTGCTCTCATTGGCTGTCTGGCATTAACGGGGTAGTGGGGCTTCACAGCTCTGTTTGTTTGTTTGTTTTTTTTCCTTCTTCTTCTTCTTCTTGTTTTTTTTTTTCCTTTCCCCCCTCCTTCATTTTGTCACCGGCCTCTCTGGTTGGTTTTATTTTCCTTGTGGTGTACTTTGTACCAGCCAATCAGAAAGGTCATTGGTTGCCAGGAAATGGTGTTTTCATGGAGGCAATATGTTGGCACTGGAGGTAACCCCGAAAACTCGAACTCTTGCATGCCTTATCGATGCTAACAGAAGTGAACACTAGCACCTTAATTGATGACCACTTGTTTCCATTTGCATGCATGCTCTGAAACACCCTTCATAGAAACCTTTCCAAGTACTTTCGTTCATAAGTATATGTCAAATGAACCACTGTATGCCTTTCAGCAGTACTCCTTTCTATTGACCAAATTCTACTGACCTTTTTTTTTTTCCAGTGTATAGTGTACCTAAGATGTTCTTACGATTGATAGTAACAATAATAGAAGAATACAATTGTCTGCTAAAGTCAATGGCACACCACAGAGCACTATTTTGCACATAGTGACGGCCTTTGTTGACCCCCTCTCCTTCTAGTGACCGCTCCCTGGAGGTCTACCTCAGATCAAACATGATGGACGACCGCACCGCTCCGCTCTTCTACTAGAGTGGGCAGCATATGGCCTGCTCTCTACCGCCCTCCCCTGTTCTGTGTTTATTGGTGCGAAAGCACACGGAGCCGGAGCGCACACACGCTTAGGACTCTGGGCTGGTAGGGATCCAAGCTCGGAACTCTCTGGGCTCTAAAGATTACAATAATTTCTTCTTTTGTTTCCATATTAGATTCATTAATCTTGTTCTATAGTTTAAAAAATGGTGTATCAAATGATTCACAAATGCCAACTTCACCCAGAGCCTCATGAGGCACTAGCTGTATTTGTGGAGACATTTTTTTTTTTATAGACCAGTGCTCCATGTTTGTTCCATGATGATGATGTACAATTTTGTGTCGGTTTAGTTTTTTTATACAAAATAATAACTAATGATTATAATAATAATAATAATAATAATAATAATAATAATAATTCTAAATGAATAAACATATAGGTTGAGTTAAAGAAATAGCTTGACCAGGCTAAAAATGAAAGGATGTTAGTAGCCACCAATTAGCATCGTTCGCTGTTTATTTTCCGTGGTCTTTAGTAGCATTTTGGACCAAACCATTCCTTTAAGAGTACAATTCCTTTTCCTTTTTCATTCCATCCATTGTTGTATCTTTAATTGCAGAAGGCCTTTGCCTTTCACTTCTTTGGTTTGCCAATGGGTAATGATTAGATCTTGGATTCGTAGATGTAAATTATGATGCACATGTGATTTCATTTCCATCCTCTCCTTTTCTGATGCCTCCGTACCACCAACCACTACTATAGGAAGCTGCTGTAAATAGAGACTTAACCATGGCTAAGGGTCCTCTTGCAGCGTCTGGACACTCCGTAATACATTTTTAGCCGTGCAGTGTCACTTAATGCTTCGATATAAAACTCGACCAGTTCCTCTGTATATTCCCTGGCTGGGAAAAGCGCGTACAACATGTGTTCCATTGGCAACGAGCACCACCAAGGGTTTGTGCCTTCTACCGCTCTAGGCTATAGTGTTGTAGCTTTGAGGACAATCCACCTGCTCCATTCACATGCAAAAGGGAAAAAAAAAATAAGATACTTTTGTATTATCTGCTTAATTTTTTTTTTTGTTTCTTTTTGTTGATCGTAGTTATAAAACTGTTAAAGCAAAATATTTTGTCGCTTACAAAAACCTTTTAAACTTGTACATGTATTTTTTTGTTTTTTTCTCAGATGAATATTGCTTCTTAAAGTTCAGAATTAGATTTATGGAGCTATTTGCATATGCATATTTGCTTAAATTGTATGGTCAGTGTAAATAAATAAAGTTTTTTTTTGGTTTTTTTTTTCCCTAAACCAAAATAAAGAAGTATGTCAATATTAATGAAAAAGACAGCCTTTTATTTTTATTTCACAAATGTTCTGACCACTGTAGGCTCTATACTATGTAAGATTTGAACTCCTACCTGAAACAGTTGAGAACTACAGTCCTGGTTGTAACTCTTGTTTCACAGCCATTCTGTTTATGTGATAGAATTCTGTTTCTCCAGAATACAGACATGGCTTGCTGTGTCTGTGCTGTCGAAAAGATATTTCAGAAATGTAGAAATGCTGCAGTTGTCACACCACTGTTTTATGTGTGAAAATGTTCTGTTGTCACTACTTGACTTCTTTTATTTCTCTATGACCTAGCTTGGTAGAGCTTGGATATGGCATAGTTTTTGAAGACTGTTCTTGTGTTTGTTTTGCTGTTTCTAGTTTAAATCCTACATAGTATATCTTTTAAGAGCGTTCATGCACCTGTAATATTGTATCCTGGCTTTGGATGAGTTTACAGCCAGCCAAGAAACAAAGTTGTCGAGTCTTAATTTGAGATGTGTGGGACTGAATGGACCAGACTGGGTGTGTGCATGTGTGGGAAGTTGAAATAGGCCTACATTTTTTGTCTTTGTTGCATTCACTTTTATTTATGTTGTTGCATTTTACAAATCTGTGTTTCTTGTCTTTTTGTGAAATAAAATGGAAGAAAAGCAAGTGTACCTTGATCGGTGATATTGGTTTACACTTAGCTACATGAGGTGGAGGTAACAATAAAAATTTGCATAAAATAAAGCATTTAAAAGGACGTAAGCAGGCATAGAAAGGAATTCGTCTGAAGGTTTGAAATGAAATTGAAATAAGAAAAGATGGATTTGAATTGAATCAACATTCAAATCACTATTGAATGAGAGAAGAGAGATCTGAGAGCAGAGGCTGAGGCCCTTGAAAATGAACACCATGAAATATCCAACACGTGAGGATAAGTTTGGTTTATTATTTGTTTTGTTTTTTTTTTGTTTTTTTTAATACTACAGTTGGCTTGAATGGGGAGAAATGGAGCAACAGCCATGATGTTACTACAGGTGCAGGACCAAATGCACCACACCAGCACGCTGTAATAGGATGATTCACTGAGCTCTTGATCATTGGATATCGCTTTGGCAACTATAAACAGCCATCGACCTGTCCTCTATAAAGCACTGATATGTTCTGCACTGTAAAAATAGCACGGAATGCAGCAGGATTTTACAGATTATAAAACGCCTGCGAGGCAGGCTGAGAGGAGCAGGGTAGTAAGGATGCCTGTTTGAAAACACTGGCACGGTAAATGGACAAACGGATGCGGGTCCAGCTGTGCTAGGGTGAGCACCGCCTGTGCAACTGTAGTAAGACCAAGTACCATACATTTATACAGTCTGCACTGTGAAACATGGTACAGAGAACAGCTTATAATGCCGGGTCACTAACACAGAAAACTGAACTGACTAACAAGGTGCAGAGACAGGAGTGAAGTCCATAAACTCTCACTTCCATTGGTTGGGATGGCTGACTGGTTCTACGCTCTTGTTTCTCTCCCTACACTGATATGCTCTGCTGATTTTTCCTCCCAGTACGGAGTTATAAACATCCAGCTTCTTGGAACATCTTGAGGTACCGTTTGGAACACAAGGGGCAAATTTTTTGACAGCTGCCATTGGGTCACGCTGGGCCTGTGTGTTTTAAAGGACAACGCATACAGTTTTGCACATGTAATGACTGAAGTTATCTGTCACAGAATAAGGCATGCAGACAGATTTGGTGTGTACTGGATTCCCTATAGAAATTTACAGAAGCTTATAAATGGTTTAAAGAACCACAGTGTTGGCTTTCAAAAAAGGAAAAAGGGAAAAAAAAAAAAAAAAAAAAAAAGCCTAAACCTTCTTTCACAGCTTTGTATATCGAAGACCTAATAATTACTTCATTGCAAAGGCCTAGCTCGCATCTCCAGAATCAGAAAGAGAATTAAAAACCTTTTCATTCACACACATTAAAGAGATTTTCTGTCAGTGGCAGCTGAAATTTACCAATAAAGTGCTCAGAGCTGGCCTATAGCTGGAATACTTGATTCGTTACGTTGGTTTTTGAATCTATAATTGGCATTCGGGAGGTTTTGTCTTTTTTTTCCAAGCCAAACATCTAAACCACAATACATTTCATCAGCAGAAGCCTTGTAAAATGTAAAAAAAAAAAAAAAAACAAACCCCAAAAAATAAAAAATAAAAAAGTTCAGGCACCCATATCACCTCGCCTCAAAGCCAACAAACTGCACTGCTTTTCAGGCAACGATTGAAGCTAAAAGAGCTTAGATGCTTGAACTCACATACATGGGAGCACGTCAAATTAGTGGAAAGATGCTCAGTGCAAAATTTCTGATGAGAGGTGATTATGAAGGCACAAGTTAGATGAATTATCTCAAACGTGTAAGTACAGTGATATTTGTCAGAGTGGGCTACTACTAGCCTCTGGTAAGAACACGGATTATTATCGCCTGATGGTGATTAACACACGATCCCTTACCACCTAAGTGGCTCGCAAAAGCTGTGCTGGAACAGGTGTGTGAGCAGCTGTCTATTAATAGATTGTTTCCCCCTATTGGATACATTTAGAACTGCAACCAATCAATATTTAAAATGATGGTTTTTCTAAGCATGAATTTGAGTTTGAGTAGTCCTCAGAAATATTAGCAAAAATGCTATTCCGGCCAGCCATAGAGTCGCTTGGTTATTACAAGACTGATGATCTGCTGATATGAGAGACTATTACATGAAAAAGCCCCAAATAAACTCATTTTACTTCAATCACTTCGCTTTTAAGACCACTTTCTGCACATCATAAAAAGGCACCCTGGCAGTAAGAAGCATTAAAATGCAGTAATTAAAAAAGAATATATTTAGGCTATGTCACTTTTAATCCTCCGTGTGGTTCATTTGGCAACCATAAAGGGAACATTTTCTCCAGCTTAGCTTCTTCATAGAAAGACCTGTTTGACTGAAAATGTTTCCATTTTCATTTGAAATTTGCAAACTTGTGGCGTTGTCCTTTAAAACACATATTAAGCATGTAGATAATATTTAATAAAGTAACGTGACCCAACCGAAGATCTACTCCCTTCCTAGTTAAGGCGATAACATGGTAGCAAATTTAGTATTTTGAAAGCGGAATCACGGAAACCCCATAACAGTGCCTATTTACAGCTCAATCTTGAATGTGCAACACTGGTGTGAGAAGTGGACACTAAAGGACACACTAATAGATATGCGAACCGATGTACTAATAGCACCCCTTGAAATGCTTGATTCCTTTGTCAGCATGAAGATGAAGTTTCACTTTAATATAAAGGCCAATATCAGAGAGAGAAACTAGTTTGGGATTAACTTTAACTGGATCTATATAGATAGACACAAACAAGCATCATGACATGACCATTCGTTTGATGGGTCAGCAAATGGATTTGAACATGACCTCTACGTTTCCACAAAGAAAGTGCATTTACTTATTCTTTGCCTCATCTTTAAAGTGTATAGCAGCACAAAGGGGAAAGGGGATATTTGTTTTTTTGTTTTTTTTTTTTTATAGTGAGGAGATATGTCAAACACAACTATCCTGATGAAGTGGCTTAAACTCTGATTCCATAAATACCAATTATACATCCCTCATACAAGTCACCTGAGCTACAACCTTTTTCACTTAAAGCAGTCAAAAGTAATCTGATCCACAGAAAACAATGGGTTTCACTTGTATCCAAGGGCTCTCTAATGCCGGGGCTGTAATTCCTACACCCCACAGCAGTTCACACGTCTTAGCTGGGTAGTCACAATGCTCTTTTTGTTGCTCTTATTGTTGTTTCGTTAATACACCTGCTAGCTCCCACACTGGTTTCTGGAAGATCTGACAAGTGAGTGAAGACATGGAGCCAGTGAACAGTGCAGCAATATGACCAATACCTTTTACGGTTGCTACAGTTTGTAAAAAAAAAAAAAAAAAAAAAAAAAAAGATTTGTTGCAATATGAATGCAGATACTGAATGGTGCAAATAAGTTATAATCATATATTATTTTTGTAATACATACATAATAAAACTCTTCTGATACATATAGATTTATTTTTCTGCTCTTTTAACTTTTGTCCTTGTCAGACTATGTCACACTACTGCCATTTGTCTAGGGACAAAAGGAAGGAAGGCTAACATCATTCCACTACAGTATGAGGCACTGTGTCCGAAAAGGGTATCGGATTCAGAAGACCCCTCGTCCAGGACATTTTAATAAAACAACCAAGAGAATCGACAGCCTGTTCAGGCCAAAAGGATTCTGGATATGCTGTCCTCCAAATGTGTCAGCACTGGCCTGCTCACTCCCGATCTCCATCTACACTGCTACCTGTGTGAATAGTGCAAAGAGGACATGGCATGATATGCATATATGTACAAAAAACAGCAGAGCAAAATGTACTGAATGGTGCAATGTGCATATTCCGTGTATTCCACATCGCTTATTAATGCAACCGACCTCCCATGGTGTCCATGTCTGTGTCAGACACTTGTGTAATGGAGAAGCGTGAAACACTGAAGCGGGAAAACTGGGGTGCTGGTTTTTCCTCGGGAGACTTGACTGGAGAGTTGGGGGGTGTGCTGATACCATCAGAAGCGGGTTCTAATATTGAAGGACTCAGAGAATCTTCTTCCCATTCAAAGGCCCTACCTGTTTTGTAGAAATGATGATTATCATTGTAGTTGTTGTGTGTATATATATATATATATATATATATATATATATACACACACACAGGTATACATACATCAAAGTAATAATTATTAATAATAATAATAATAATAATAATAATAAAAATATGTACAAACACTCACACACACTTACTTTCTTCTGAGACATTCCCATCTGGAGAGTTTTCATTTTCAGAGGCACTGACTCTATTTTCGGGTTGATGTTGTTCGCCCTGTGGAGCCTGGCCATTGGATTCAGTCCCTGGTGGAAAAGTATATTCTGCTAATTCCCCGGTAGGGCTCTCCTAGAAATGGACAGTGCCTATGAGTCAACCCACTGTATCTCAAATTAACACGACTTATTTCAGTATATGCCTGTTTTTCTACATTTTAAATTCTTTAACGATTACTAAGTACAGCGCAACTGACCTGGTCGAACAGGAACACTGTGACATCATCGAAGAAGGAGACAGCTTTTTTCTTGCGCTCCAGCTCGTCACAGAAAGACTGAGTGAGGAGTGAGGGCATTTTAAGGAGGCTGCGCAGATGCCGAGCACTACTGCGCTCACTCACCACCACAGGCACAGTAGTGAACTCCTCCTCACTTTCCTCGCTTTGCTCTTGCACATTATAGCTGCGCAGCTCTTCATCAGACTCATCGCTATCGTCAGAGTCTTCCTCGTCCGCTTCCTCGCTGTTCCCCAGGGGTGCTGGTATGTCCAGGTCCTCTGGTAAGGCAGGTAGAATGTTGTCCAGAGAACTATCCCGCTTGACTCTCAAAAGTGCTTGCTCTACACTGTCCCCTTCTGCTGCCCCTTCTTTACTCTTTACTCCTTCCCTCTCCTCATCCTCTCCATCCATTTGACACTCTGTATCATCTTCACTATTCTCACAGTCCTTGGCTTCAGTGCCTTCCACAATCTCCCTGCTGAACTCCAATATAGTGGAGTCTGAACCCAGGGAGTCTGCAGATGAGAAGTCCCTTGTGTCACCACTAGCTTGGTCCTCCATCGCTGTGGCTTCCTGTGTTGTAGACGAGCCTTCAGAAGCTGTGTTGGAGCAGCATTCAGATGCGGGATCCTCTCCAGAGTGCTCAGATTCTAACCCAAGGCCATCATCTGGAGCAGACTCCTTGGTCAAACATCCTCCCATCTCTGGGGGAAAAGGGGATAACATGGTGATCCCTGGAGCTGATGCATGAGAGGATCCTAGATTAGGCTCCATGTTCTTCCTCTCAAAACACAACTGTCTGGCACTGAGCTTAGCATCATCTGCGCTATCTGTAAGACTTGCAAAATGATACTGCTCCTTCCTCTCGCTCATTGGGCAACCTCCCTCTCTCCCTGCCTTCCTGAGAGTGATGTCTTTGGAAGGCTTGTCTCCAAAAACTTCATCCTCCACTTGGTTGTCAAAGAAGGAGTCTCCTTCCTCACATGGACTCCTGTCATTCTCTGCATCGTAGTCTGAAAAATAAGCAGAATCCCTGTACTGGTTTCCGTTGCCCAAACTCGTCAACTCCATATTACTATTGCATGTGGGGGTCAGGACTGCACCACTGACATCTTCTTCGAGGTCCATCTGGAGGACCATTTCACATTCTGATTCTACACTGGTACTCAGGACAGGCTTCCCTTCTAGGTCCTTCATGATAAACTCAGGAGACTCATTGTTTTCTGTGTCGTAACCACTGTCCAGCGATTTGGGTTGGATGGACATGTGGTAACCATCTGGAATGAAGGCCTCAGATGGACTGCTACTAGATGCAAGGTCTTCAATGTCATGGCCTCTAACCTCTCTGTGCAGAGGTCTTTGTATCAAATTAACATCACCCACTTCTGCATAGTCCACCGGAGAGTCTGGAAACACGCCAGAGGTTATGTCAGTGATGTCGTCATCACTGCAGTCATTAATGTCCACCAGGCTAATGCTGGAGCAGCAACTGTCCCCTGTGTGACTGTACTCAAAGACACACTCAGACAGCACCTTGGGGCAGGGGACCTTCTTCCCACTGAGTGCTGCAGGTCCCTCTGATCGCAGGTTTATGTCTTGTGCTGGGCTTGTGCTTCTGTCCGTGAGCATTTCCTCTTGAGTCATTGCTATCTCAGTCTGAAGAGATGCTGGACTTGAACTGGTGTAACCCCCTACGGAGAGGTGTATTGTATTCTCTCTGCCATGCAGATGTGGAGCGTTCTTCTGGGCTGGATGAATAATTTGGTGTTTTTCTGGGGCCAAACGGAATTTGGTCGATGTATCCACCTCCTTCCTTTCCTCACAGCACAGACGTATATATGATCCGCACTCCGAGTCTCCGTGTGGAATGTTGACAGTGGATGATTTGCTGCCTGTGGCCTCCATGTATGAGTGTGTTTTGAACGTATAGGAGGGATTGTTTGTGGAGTTGTCCCGTGTTACTACTGTCCTTGGCATTGAGGAAGGTACGTGAGAGGAAGGTGTGGTGTGGTGTAAATCAAGATAAGTGTCGTGAAACCCCCTGGACTGTCTGCCATCACAGTTTAAGATATTGTTATTTGCCGAGTGGTTTGAGGTCCAGTTAGTTGCTTCACTCTCTGCAAACAGACTGTTGTCATCCTCTGGATCAGCCACACCCATAAGAAGACCATCACCAGCTTCAACATTAATACTCATGTAGTGTGATCTGGGCATACTCTTTTGCAAGTTCCCCATCATGTCATAATAGTTCTCACTTGCCATACTTTTTTCAGCAGTTCTCTGGCTGGCCTCGAGGTAGGGGTCACAGTGTCCCAGACTTGGGCTGCTCAGTGAGACTGATACACCATGTGGACTCACTTGTACCCCTGTATAGAGATGGCTCCCAGACCCAAGGTGAGAGTCAGGTGGTTGGCCCCTTTTCAAATGAGCCTCCAGTTCTGCTGATTCGGACTGTTCACAGTGGTGTCCGTCTCTGTCGCTGGGGGAGAAGTACTGACTTGATTGATCTACAGATTCCAAAGGGTTCTGACCTCCCCTCTGGAGTGGCTCCAGAGTGAGCGCAATAGTTGGACTACTAAATGAATCATAGGCATTGCTTTTAGAGTCTCTTGCTGCTGACCAGTATGTGTTTGTGTGAGGCTCTGTGGGACTTTTTATGTCATTCGTTGAGAAGCAACTGTTGCTGGCTTCAATTCCAGGACTGTAGTCAAGAGTGCCCTCCTCCAGATTAATTTTGCACTCTACAGGTTCCTCGATACGGATGTAGTACTCGCTGCTCACGGACGGACTGTGTGCGCTCAGAACTGGGACCACCCCTGGATGATCTGACTCGTAGTAGGATGGGGAAACTCCCAGAGTGAGACTCTCCCCTTGGCAGCTTCCTGCAGAACTGCTGAGAGGATAATAGATGTCCTGGTAATGCGGATTGCTCTTTCCTAGAGGTCCACTGGCAGATGAAGAAACGTAGGGCTGTTCAGCACTGGCCTGCTCCCACTTGTATTCAAAGTTGAGGCCATGGCTGGTTTCAGTGACTGTTAGTATGTCATCACCGTTCTCTGACTGGAAGCTGTCAGCTGTGGAGAAGTGCTCTAGAAGAGGGAAGGAGGAAGTAGACGATGCTACTTCCGATGCTGTTGGGGATCTTTGGGAACTGCTGGTACCTAGGCTGGGTCTGAGGGCGTTCCAGCGCTTCTCAAAGTCTTCCTCTGCCTCACTGGTGCCCTTAGCACAAAGGTAGTTAAGCAGCAGGTGAACCTCCTCTGCCATGGGCCTCTGCTCTGGCTGCAGCCAGCAGAACTGCATTACTTCATACCTGCTCATACAGCAATAAAAAAGCACATTTGAAAGAAAAAAAAAAACAGATTTAAAATGAATTCTTACCAGGAAAACAAAGTAGCAAACGGATGTACATTCACTGACAAGGTATTCGAGTCACAGAGATTTTAAAAGGAACACTGACTGATGGATTGATTGTGGAATTAAATGGTGAGGTCAAACATCTAGCCATTGAAATTAGTTAATTTTAGTGTTAGTGTTTAGTGTTAGTGTTTGTAACCGGTCACGCAGTAATACATATTAAGAGTTGAGTTACACCTGCATGACAAGGAGATAATAACCAAAATTGCATGCATCTGTATTCAACACAATAGCCACAATGTTTCACACTAAACATCAAATCTTCAGGCCATTTGAAATATACACAAACCACCTAAAGATAATATTAAATATAAATAATCATATAAATGATCTGTGAATTTTTCAAAATATTATTCGCTGTGGCGACCCCTGAAGGGTAAAGCCGAAAGAGAAAGAAGAAGATACTGGCCCCTCACCACCGTTTTTATATATATATACCTTGGGTATACAGTGAGAGGAAATATCGTCCTCATGGACCACATGTGCAACACAACAACAGCACACTCAGACAGATAAACAAAAAGGGTAAAAGGGGGAATGAATTATAATTCAACCTCTTTATATAAATAAATCTCTATATCTAAATACATCAGCAGGGTATGGCAGAGATAAGTGCTGCTGTTCTGTGTGTGGAAGTAAGTAATGGCCATTCTCTCTCTGCTTAGCTCAAAACAAAAAGCTTAATTCAAGTAAAACTGCAGTGCTAGAAGCATTCTAAAGGATTTTCTGTATTATTATGATACCCTATACAGTTTAAATATTGTAAATATTTAAGCTGTAGGAGTAACATTGCTTTAAAAAGGCTTTTTGACTATTTTCTCTATTTCCTCCTCTGAATGTTCAGTTAATGTGGATTAATTTAATACAACTATATACACACACACACACA
>JBBIGA010000027.1:10376631-10386678 GCA_037576975.1 Alestes dentex | reverse complement strand
TGTATATATAGTTAGATAGATGGATAAAATGTTATGTTCCAAAAAAATTAATCCACATTTGTATTTATATATATATATATATATATATATATATGTATATGTATGCATTTATTGAGAAGGGTCAGTTTGTGTTTGCTAGGTCCTGGAAGAGTGTGCAGTATGTAAGTTTGTAAGACTGGGACAATTAATGACCACAAACTTCAAGGAAAGGAAAGGCTATGATTGATGGGTCTTTGGTGGAAGGCAATTAATGACCGACCATGCTCGACTTGAGGAATATTGATTTGTTAGCAAGGCTATAGAGAAAATGGAATGACCACTGGGGGGTGTATGATACAAAATGCATTAACTGCTTTGGCTGTATTAATTTCATGGATAATTGATGAGTAGTTGGCATGGCTATGGTATAACGCATTGACTGGTTTGCATTTGGTGAAGGGGGAGTAATGATTGGACAGTGTGGAGAAGGACAGGTTACTAGAGGGTGATGGTGATTATGACTCAGGAGCTGCGATGACTCACCAGCGGTCAGACAGGGGTACTTTCAGCAAAGGCTTTGGCAACTTCAACTGTTGTTCCTTCACCGCATAGGTCAACACCTGCCTGTCAGAGTAGTGTCTGTATGGCTGGTTCCCGAGCTCAAACAGCTCCCAGATTGTCACGCCCAGTGACCTATACAGTCAGAAAACAGAGTCCAAATGCTGGCGTCTTGGGGTGCTCTAAAGTTCAACTGTGAGTAAATAGAGACTATTTTTGTAGACCATTTCTCTCCCTTATGTCCTTTCAAGGCACTTCCTACCAGACATTGCTAGCCTTGGTTTGGTCCACCACTAGCAAATTGCCGTGGACCTCATCAATGAGCTCTGGGGCGATCCATCGCAGAGGCACCCAAATTTGATCTGTCGTCACAAAATAGTCATCCTGACAAACACAGAGGCATATTCTGAGGCCGAGCAGGAAACTGAGTAGGTGACAATGTGGTAGAAAGGGAAGTTTAATGAAGCTTGAGCAGTCCCACTGAATCCATTACTGACTTACCTTGTATCTGCTGTGGGACAGGCCATAGTCTCCAATCTTCACCGTCATCTCTGAACTGAGTAGACAGTTTCTAAGGGCAAGGTCTCTGAGGAAGCAAGAAAAGCAGTGCCAACGTGGACACGCAAACATTATTCATTGTCACTGTGGAGTAATGTCACGTTAAAAATGTGTGTATGATCATTTCTCATCATTTTTAGATGTTTTAAATGCTTCCGTTGATCGAAGGGTTCACCCCCAGCAACAAAATCACTGATGCTGGAGTCTTTGAGAGGCACTCAGGCAGCACCAGGATATTGTTGCAGGGAGAGACCAGAAGGCAGAGGTTGAAATCCACAGACCAGACTGGGACAACAGGAGCAATAGAATGCTGTTTCTGTCTCTTTACCTGTGAATGTAATTATGTTTGTGGAGGTACAGAAGGCCAGAGGCTATTTCACAAGCCATGCGCTGGAGAATCAAAGGGTCTGGGGTGGCTGAGTCTGCTGCTCGACAGCTTCGGAGGTATCCCTTAACATCACCCTGAGAAAAAAACAAAGACATTATAAAGAACTACTCATCCTTAAACTAAGGATTAGTAGTACTATACTATCATTTGGTAATCCTGCGCTGTATTTACTTTACTACCCATTGTTACCGCTGCTAGCACGGGGATTCGTCGGCTGAGCATGCTGTTCTTCTACTGACCAGCAGAGGGAGCAAACAGCCCCTTAAAATATGCAGAGGCTGAGCAGGGAATGCAGAACCAACAGTGGTTATTTATTCTGACTACCTTGTAACCTCAGCCCAAGGGAAACAAAGCATGTGTTTGTATGATTGAAAGACAGAGACATACCAGGGGGCAGTACTCCATTATCAGCAGATAGGGTGTAACCTCTGTGCATTGGGCCAGACACTGAAGGAGAGCAGGATGATGTAGAGTACTGTGGGATTCACACACACACACACACACACACACACACACACACACATGCACACACACATCAGTATGCCTCTGTTTTAAAACTCGTAGACACATGCTGGTATTTGATCATTCGAGAATGTTTTAAGTGACTACCAAGCAAAAGGACATGCAAGAAAAAAATGAATGGAATAGAGGAAGAGGAAGATAATGATGAACAATCACGAGCTCAGACCGGTAAGGTCGGGCCTCCTCCAGGAACTGCATCTGGTCCTGTACGCTGGCGCTTGCTTTCAGCTCCTTCACCACCACCTGAGTTGTGCTGAGTCCAGCATTCACTTCTCCCAGCAAAACCTGAATTACAAACACAAACACAAGCTCAGAAGAGACACGATAGACATACACGGTCGGAGCTCAGGCTCGGGCAGCGGAGATTTACAAAGCCTGCAGATGATGTGGAATTCGCCGTGCTAATTCACCCAAGCGGTTCACATGTTTGAGTCTCAGATGCTGCCTGCCATGGCACAGTGGCTTCAAATGAGATCACTGGCGAATTACACACACATTCCACTATTCTCACATCAGCCTTCAGCCCTGTTCCATGAGGGCATGCGAGAACCCAGCTACTACGTTCTCAGTCCTTCATTCTGAAGTGCTGTATATTTTAAGAGGCTCACCTTTCCAAACCATTCCTGGCCAATTTCCTTTAGGTAAAGGAGGCTGTGGCGCCCAAGGTCTGCTGACTTCAGCAGCTGGACTAGAAGGGAGAGAAAAGAATGGAGAGCAAGAATTAAGAGAATGCATTCTCATGAACAGAGTAAATGTGTCTTGTTTAACAATGAACAATGCGCCAACACACAGTCAGTGGTCTGAAAGAGCTCGAGCTCCAAGGAGACTCAGCAGCCAGGGATAACCATCGCCCATTACCAGCAACTTCTCAAAAAGACAATTTAAGAGCTAGATTTTTTTATCAGATCAAAAATGCCTCTCCAAATCAAAGGGTGAGATTTTAAGGCTTTAAATCGAGACTTTTCTTGAGGTTTTTCTAAATGTTCTTTCTCCCGCTCCTGGGGATCCACTGCCTTGCACAGTTTCATCCGTTCCTTGCCACAACATCCCTGATCCACCTCCTGTAGGGCTTCAAAATCAGTTGATGTGCTGGATCAGAGGAGTTGAGGGAACTGTGCAGTGTAGTTGGTGCCCAGGAGCAGGATTAAGAAATACTGCACCACACAATCCTTACGCCAAAAATGTAGAGATTCAGCATCAGATGCTCGGACTAATCTTGGCTGGTCTTCACGATTCAACCAAAGGAGAATGGCAGAGACAATGCCACTGATGAAGATGAGAAAAAGTGCGGCCATGCTTGCAAAGCAACAAGCGGGTGGATGGCTGTTTGGGGGCAAAGTCAGAGCTGGCCTGTTCCAAGCCTCCCTGCCTCTGCCCACTCCCTAGGGGCTTAACCCCCTGAACCCTACTGCAGCTGAAAAAGCAGTCGTCACTGTCCTCATTCCCAGCGGCGAAGGACATCCTGCTGCTCCAGAACATTCCCTCCAGTTCAACAAGCTGGTTCTCTGGGATGCGGTATATATCTTGATGGGATGTTTTCATATTAAGAGTCTCCAGTTTAGAGGTCGGTGCTTAAAGAGCTTGGCTGTGCTCTGGACTCTTGCTTAGCGTCTGTTCTCTTGACCGTCGCGTGTCAGACTGCTTCTGCCGTCCGGGAGCCGCCAGCAATGACATAAGAAGCACATAATGACCCTGTCTCCACTGTAACATCTTTGTCTTGTTCCACCCAATAGAACTGAGGGGGCTGAGACAAACAGAAAGGCCTCTGTCAAACACACGAACCCCTCCCAATGCATACACACACACACATACTGTCTATGTGTGTATCCCCTGGTCCCTTGCTACAGTCTCCTCCCTGTATCACTCCTATTAAACTGGCCCCCTACTCCTCCTCGCTGTTTCGGAGGTCACTCATTCCAGCCGCTCACGCTCCTCTCCAGCACTAAATCGGCGTCTTTGTATCGGACATGGCAGCGCCTGGTACCCCCAGTACTGGCCGGGACACAAGGCCCATTCTCTGCTCCTCACAGCCCGGATTGTCATAGCGATAACAGCCTGCCCCTTCCCCCACCACCCTCCACTCCTTGCACCCAGTTGGATACACAACTGTCCTTCTCTTTCCTTTCCTCCTCTAGGCTTCAACCAGCTCTTTTATATCGTTGCTGTGGAATCTGGGAGCCGTGCATTCCCACCCCACTCCTGGCATTCCCAGTGCACGCTTGCACCGGCCCTGGGCCATGTTCAAAATGCATTAGAGCACAGCAGAACGAGACTCTGGGGAGAGACAGCCTTCCAACACACACATTCACACAAAATCAGACCTGACTAGAGAGAGGATTTTAACTTAATCTAGCAACAAAGCATTTTAGAATGTGTAAATGTGCTGGTGTTAGCAATCACTGATAAGCAAATGCAAGTCGAGCTGCACAAAGCTCACGATGGTGTGGGAGTCTTTCACAGCATCCTCAAATGCAAATGCTATGCATTGCGCATTCTTGATGTGGGATTTTCATTATGTCCAGTAATGTATGGAATGAATGGCGGTGTACAGCCACATTGTCTCGGCAGTCCTCAAATGTGGAACGCACATGTTCCGTTATCGTTTATTTTAAATGATCTATTTTGTGCTTATGTAAGAGTCTGACATCACATAGAATGAGTGCAAGGGAGATGAAGAGAGGCCAAAACAGTTGGAAGTATTCATTTCCTGTTCTCTTTCAGCATCACGTCATTAACACAAAGTGTAGGCTGCGGCAGGATGATGAGGAGGAGTGGGAGGAAGAGTAAGAGTGGGATCCAGCCTAGCCATAGCCAAGCCCTTCTGAGTCTAATGGGAGACTAAGTCCAACCCCCCTAAACCCCGCACCCCCCCACCCGCCCCGCGACACCTGGACCAATCGTGCAACCGTAACCATGGACAACGGGAGGAAAGGGGCCCATTGGCTGCCTCGCTCTTGGTTCTCCATCCAATCCCCTGCCAGTGCTCCTATTTAGGTTCTTCCCCCGCCCCCTCCCAGCAGATCCACATAGACAGAGCGCATGAGTCATACAGCGAGCATCTTACTCACACACCGCTTCACACAATCACTCACACCATAGCTCCTACTCAGACACGGTCAGTCACTCAATCTGCTGTTTATCTTTTAGCTCAGAAGTCCGAAAGACTGTGGTTGGAAATAAAATGAAGGGACGTCCAGCCAAAAGGAGGCATCAAATATGCACCCCCTTGCCAACCCTTTTGAAAAATGCCCGGTGCATTAAAACGTTGCGGTTTGATACAGCTGACCGCGGACAGCAAGAGTGAGGGATGAGAGAATCCCCCCTCCCTTTCTCTCTCTCTCTCTCTCTCTCTCTCTCTCTCTTCACTTTCCCACTCTGCTTTTCACATGGCTGCCTCATGCCATGGTGCAGTCCAGCAGGCCAGCATCCCTACAAGTTATGCAACAAACAGATGTGCGTCCAGCTCCCCAGCTCCCCGAGCCAGCCTGCTCTCTGCTCCAATGGTCACTGCGAGAACGCAAATAACGCCACTGTTCTTTTTTCCATATGCAGCCCAAGCAGGCCAGGACAGAGGTCCTGTTCTTCACGTCTTCACAATCAAGAAACACAATGCCACAGCCAGGCCACAGTACATCAGTTTAGTGTGGCCCTGGTACACTCTGACTCACTATTGTTCTCGGCAAGACATGCAGCGTCACAATGGCTATTGCATTCTGTCTCAGTTAAACTCCTCACACAAGCAAACATACGCAGAGCCATAATTTACTGTTGTGTAGGGGTGACGTGTGGTGGCAAGTTATCATGATAAACTGTCATTTTTGTAATTGGAATTTTTCTAGTACCTCACAGGAATCTAGGAGATTTGAATCCAGTAAGCAGCATTTTTATCCTGATTCACCAAAACAGTATAATAACAAGAATTCTATCTGGTTATGCTATTTATTATTTTTTAGGATTCTCTGATTTATCCTCCTGTTAGTGGTGGTTCCTGCCATTCGTGGTTAAGGTGCCGCGGTCATTCCATAAATTAACAGCTAACGAAACGGACACTGTCACTTTGCGATTGAGCAATTCGTTTTTTCTGGTCACCTCCCATAGCAATAACATCAGTAACCACAAGATGGCAACATAACGCAAGCATTTTCCCCTAAGCTACACCAGGTTACGTATTATGAAAGCTCATTAGTCCGAGGCCCCCGAGAACCCATACAGGTCCCACTGCAGTACCTGCAGTTCGAAAACCATAAACATGAAAGTGTATTAGAACAACCAGACTGGTACTCCATAGAACCTGACTGACACTGATTGGACCATGATATTCAGAGGCAGGGCAAACTGTCAAGACCATAGCTAGTATAACACTAAGGCAGATATAAATAAACACTAAGGCAGAATAAATCCCTCCATTATCCCATTTGGTGGTACGTTGCCTGACCACCCTAAGACGCATGATTTGAATGGCTTGGATCACTATTAAAATTTTTTTTTTTTTTCTGAACAGTACTAATCAGTTACATTACTGTTTATTAAGATCATTTTTGACTCGTTAAATTGTATCAATATGATATGATTTCAACGATCAGAAAACCAAACCAATGACTCAGTTGAACACACTCTTAAATCTTATTAGAGTTATTAAAAAAAAAAAAACAACAACAACATTTTTTGTGAACAATACTAATCAGTTACATTATTGTTTATTAAGAAAATTTTTGACTAGTTAAATTGTATGATTTATTATACGTATCCATATGAAAAACTATGGAACCAGAGCTGTATGCATGTATGGCTGCATGTGTGGTAGTGTAGAAAGGTACACATTATACAGTGTCCTTGTACATTCAAAAATATATTTACAAAAAAATCTAACCTTTAAGTACAATTATTGTAAGATATAAACCTAGATTTCCGTTCATATTTTATGCTTTGAAGTTAAAGTGATTAGGAGCACCTAAATGGTCACCCATGACTTCCTGTTCCACTGATGTCTAAATCTGAAGTGACATACAGGCCAAACTCCCTTAGTCATCCGTCACTGTGAGAAGGACCAGAGAACACAGCAATGATGTGTGACAAAAGGTTGTTCAGCGGCGCAAATTAGCAAATAGGCAAAACTGAAAATGTCAGTTCCCACTAACAGGACAATAAGTACGAAGTTTAAAGAAACTGTAGCTGTTAAGAAGGATCGCAGCTGGCGACTTAGAGACATTAGTTAGATCTTGGGGTTAGATTGTCTCCTGTAGGACTGATGTACAATCAATAGGATATGATTTCAACAATCAGAAAACCAAACCAATGACTCAGTTGAACACCAATAGCTGAACAAACTAATAATTCTTAAATCTTCTAAATTGCGAGTGACTTTTTAGTTATTTAAAAAAAAATGTACGATAACAAAGCCAACACTTCTGGACCTGAATCGTTCAAAGCAAATATATATAACTAAAGAAAGTACTTCCGTTGGCTTAAAATAACTGAAATGCTGTGACCTTATATGATCTGCTCTTCATGATACAGTTGTTCTGTTGAGTTTAAACTTTGTATTACGTTTCTATGACATGTATATCTGAGATTATTAGGATTCAAAGACAAATGACAAATAAGTGTAATTTTCTACATTGTGCGAGAACAGGTTAATCAAAGATTTAAAGGACAAGCAACAGATAATTGTGCATGTCACCTGAATATGTTTGCTTCTGTCGTGGCAGTCTCGTCAGATTAGGGCTGCATGATATGAAAAAAATGGTTTATTGTGACAGTATTTCTACATATTGTAATTACAACAGATGCTCTTGGTATGGTCAATGATTAGCCTGCATTATTTCTGAGAAAAGAATTTATGCTTGCTGGTTCATGGTAATCCCTTTTGATACAAACACCCACATAAATACGAATCTGGTGCTTCAGATTTTGGGCAGGACGCTTACATCACACAGTAAAACATTTGTTAGATGGCTCGTTTATACGACTTCTGCAGCATTAGTTCTATGAAGACCAATTCTGCAAATGCACAATACAACAAATGATGTATTGTGCAGATGTAATAATAGACAATGAGGCAATGCATTTCTATTCAAGAAATATAAGGCATATGAGGCATGTCAGATTTATCCAGAAGTGTTCTTACTTGATCTACCTGGCTGTTTGGCTACAGGCAGCGAAACCTCGGTCAAGGGCAGGATGTACACATCCGGGCCGTCCTGGGAGCCAGGGGACGCCAGAGTGGACAGGTCCGCCTGGTACTCCTCACCTTCAGTGTTTTCAAACTCCTGCACAGGACAAAGCAGAGTGTGGAACATGAGCATCAGGCAGGACAAATGGACTTTTAAACTCCCAGAGAGCCACAGTGCTGCAGGCATTAATGTTTTCTCGCTTCTAGTACACCAACTTTGATACACATGTTAATTCCTTAGAAGTCAATATCATGTTACTCAGTTTTGCCCTTACCCCATTAAGTGTTACTATAGCAATGAACTATTCAGACAGGGTTAGTAGTAGATGGGGTGGTGGGTCATTATTCTATTTACTGGCATTATTTAGTAAAATTAGTCCCCTCAAATCTGCCAAGTCAGTCATTTTTACAGACTGCATGCTTTCATGTCAGGAAAACCTGCAGGGACATTTAATGTGCTGTAAACTGTGCCATAAAGGGTATATCAATTAAACAGGTTATATTCATTCTGTGTGTGCTGATAAAAACACTATCCATGAGTTTTCTTAAAGGCCCAGCACAGTATATTTCCTTCTTACTCGAAAGTCTTACCAAGCACCAAGTCTGTATACTTGGAAGGAGTTTCTGTAGAAATCTGTGCCCATTCATTCTGTAGAGCATTTATGAGGTCAGGCACTGATGTTGGACGAGAAGGCTTGGCTCACAAACTCTATCCAGGTGTTGGATGTGGTTGAGGTCAGGGCTCTGTGTGGGCCAGTCAAACTCTGCCACCGCAAACACATCCAACCATGTCTTTATGGACCTTGCTTTGTGCACTGGGGCACAGTCATGCTGGAATAGTTTGTTCCTCACAGTTTGTTCCTCAAACTGTGTCCACAAACTTGGAAGCAAAACACTGTCCAAAACAGGTGTGTCCCAATACTTTTGTCCATATAGTATATATTCTCCCATACTGGATTTATATATTTAATGTTCAGTAAATGTATCTGTCACCCTCCAAATTCTGCAATGCAGATGCTGGAAAACAGTAGGTAGGAGGTTAAACCTGAGACATAGATACAGGATAGA
This sequence comes from Alestes dentex, assembly GCA_037576975.1. Lineage (NCBI taxonomy): Eukaryota > Metazoa > Chordata > Actinopteri > Characiformes > Alestidae > Alestes > Alestes dentex. Next base: position 10,377,433 of record JBBIGA010000027.1, on the reverse strand, counting down.
GTGATTTTATTACAAAACGCAGCAAACAGCATACAAACGCCAAGTGTTGAATTATTCTTCTCCACTCCAGAGGACTAGTGTTCTAATAAATACTTTCATTTTGAACCACCCGAACTAATACACCAATTCACAGAATGACTTTATTTATACATTTCAGTATTTCTTCCACGTAATGGGCACTTTGCAGACTTCCCAGACAAGTGGTTTAAAAATTCCATTTACTGCAGTGTTTATTTATGATATTTTGCTCATGTTGTTCAAGTAATAAATTATAAGTGAATCTGTGCCTTTTTAGAACTGACATTCTAGGGCCGACATTGCTATGTTGTATGTGCCAATGAGACTATAATTCAATGCTTATTGACAATACAACAATACAGAAATTGACTTATGTCTCTCTCCTTTACTGAATCCTGCTGAACCCTGTCATGACATTGTGGTGCTGTGTTTGGTATACAGCCCTGTGTGTGTTGGGTAACAGATGGAGTAAGAAGCTGGGCTGGAAAATTCTGACCTGCCTCTCTCTCTCTCTCTCTCTCTCTCTCTCTCTCTCTCTCTCTTTCGCTCTCTCTCTCGCTCTCTCTCTTTCTCGCTCTCTCTGTCTCTCTCTTTCGCTCTCTGTCTCTGTCTCTCTCTCGCTCTCTCTCTCTCACTCTGTCTCTGTCTCTGTCTCTGTCTCTGTCTGTCTCTCTCTCTCTCTCTGTCTGTCTCTCTCTCTCACTCTCTGTCTCTCCCCCTTTTCTCGCTCTCTCTCCTACTCTCTCTCCCTATCCCTCCCCCTCTTTCTCTATCTCTCTCTCCC
>JBBIGA010000027.1:10332554-10344633 GCA_037576975.1 Alestes dentex | reverse complement strand
AGAGAGAGAGAGAGAGAGAGAGAGAAAGAGAGAGAGAGAGAGAGAGAGAGAGGGAGAAAGAGAAAGAGAGAGAGAGAGCTTATCCATTCAATTATCTAATGATTCAAAATAAGCTTGGACAGTATCTATTTTTCATACATTCATACCATATTGACATTTCACCAAGGTATACAGTATTTGTGTTTATAGATTTTTCTGCAACACGGGTAGAGGTGAGGGGGTAGCATTGGTTTCATGTTGTTTTGCCAACGAAGGGCCACTAATAATGGCTATTGCTATATACCTTCAATGTGCATGTGAGCACCAGAACTGGACCATGGAGCATTGAAAGAACATGGTCTGGACTGATGACTCATGTTTACTTTTACCTGGTGCACAACAGTGTGCACATGCATCGCTTGCCTAAGGAAAAGATGGGACCAGGTTGAACAATGAGAAGAATGCAAGCCAGCAGATGCAGTGTGCAATTTTCTGCTGAAACCTTGAGTCCTGGCACTCATGTGGATGTTTTACACGTACCACCAACCTGAGCATTGTTGCAACAGTATTCTTCATGGCAACAGTATTCCCTAATTTCAGCAGAATTATGTGCTCTGTATCACTGCAAAACTGTTCAGGACTAGACCCTTAAATTCCCTAAATCTGATCAAGCATCTGTGAGATGTGTTGAAAAAACTACTCTGATCCATTGAGGTCTGACCTCATAACTTACCTACTTGTCTGAGTTCTCCACCTATTTGTATCCTTATTCATTGCTTTGCACATTTCTTAAATTTCTTAAATTGAATTTGCAATTTTATGTAACTTTTTAATGTATGTATTTATTTGTTTCGACACACTCTTCCACATTCATTTATTCATTTATGAATTTGTGTCCTATATTTATTCATTAATTTATTAATGACTTTATACCACTAATATATTTATTTGAGTCTGTTTAACTTTTTTTCTTGGGTTTGGTTCTCTGTACTGGCCTATTTAGATAAATTACAGGGAACTGTAAACGACCACCAGTGTGTGTGAACTGTATAACCTTCAGTACAGATTTCATCCTTTTATGCCAGTATATGCTTTATATTTGTATAAAAAAGGTAGATGAATTACTATTGTCATAGTGTTCTTTAATAATTCACAGTAGTAGTTAATTAAAAATTAATTGAACGCTTTTCAAAGGCTTTCTTTTACATTGCACTGTTGCTGGAGTGTTACATCGGTTCTGACTTGCTTGCAAAGCTCTGAAAAATACTAGTGCGTACAGCATCTTATAAAAATGCTTACAGTTATCCTGATGTTATATTTATCACCCACTTCTACTTCACACTACGGTAGGCCCTCTAGTATACTGCAGTATGAACGCTGTAACGCATATGGCTGACCCCCCCCTGAACTGCACTACATCTCATTAACTGCATTTGTGAGTATGAGGGAGACGAGGAAAGCCCCTGCCTGTGGCCTTTAACAGTGCTTTACTGAAGTCCAGTCAGATGGACTGCAGAGCTCACAGCTTCCTGACCATAACGCAAGCAGGGGAGTCTGCTGTGCTCCACACACGGCACAATCCAATCGCCAGGACAGGGTTTACATAATAGAGAATTACAGAAAAGCCAAATTCTCTGATACTGTAGCACTCGAAAAGCTCAGGTCTGGTTGGCTCCATTGTCCAAAGTGCTTCCTCTCTCCCTCCCTATCTCTCTCTCTCAATCTATCTCTCTCTCTCCGTCTCCCTCTCGCACTCTCTTGCAAATACACATACACACCTAAAAAAAAAAGTCATAAAAATAGAGAGTGGTGACTGGGCACTCAGAACAATGAGGATTCCTCTGAGATCCGGGGTGTTTTAATATAGAGGAATCAAGTGTAGATTCCTGGTATTACCTCCTCTTGCATTTCTCCGCAGAGTGCTACTACTGAACAAAGCGTGCCGTCCTCATTATGTGAGCATTCTGTGGCAAATGGGACAATAGAAATGGACCTACGTTACTTGGAATTAAACGATCATGTTAACATACTTTTTTGAGACTGATTCAGAGATTTTCTTATGAGAGCTCTTTACCAAGAAGCATGACACGTCTCCTCAGCCCATCACTTCAGAGTGCCAGGTAATCTGAATCAAGATACGAGAACCAATAGAACAAGACCCAGCCTAGATCCAGTCATATATATGTACACACACACACACACATATACATTTATAGCATACATGTCAATGAGACTCCTATGATGATGGAACCTTTCTGGTGTTATTGATTAACTCAGCATGCAACAGCATGCCCAGGAGAACTCTTGACCCTGTGTAGACCATTCAACCCACTCTACTATTCTAATCAGGATGTTGGTCCTTTAGGGCCCTCTAGGGTATCAGTACGCTGCAGCACCTGTGAGTCCACCTCAGCCTTAACCCTTTCAGCATCATAGACCTGTCAGTGCAAACTCATTCCGCACCCCTGTATCTCAACAACTCAATCATTTTACACTGTTTTCTATGTTGTTACTGAACAATAAGGTTTAAGGCTATGATGCCCTGACCCAACACGATATAAAATCTAGAACAAGAAAAGACAAGCCAAATGAACTGGTGTGACAGGGAGCGAATGACTGATCATGGAATGAAAACCTGCAACCCTTGTGGTTTAGAATGGACACCCCTGATCTCAAACCTCCCTTGGTTTGACCAACCAAGCCAGTGCCTGGGTTAATTAGTGTTTGATGGAGAACTGGGATGCTCCTTATGATGTGCACATACAAAGAGGCTCACACGCGATGCACTAGTACAGCACAGGCTCTGGAGACACACTGCAGACATGCAGCTTACCCCCTCCCCCTTCCCCAACCTTACCGCATGCTGCCTGCCTGCTCCTCTCTCACTGGTCAACAAGGTAGAATGCAGAGCCCAACACAAGCAGAGGCTACCGAAGGGGGGAAGGAAATTTGCTGCTGAGGCCTTGGTGCCAGTGGGATGCTGTCATTTTCAATAGTTCTGCCCACTGGTCAGACAGCCCTAAAGGCACACAAGGGCCAGTGACCCCCTCTGGGGAGTCAACACCAACCAACATACAGACATATTATGCAACAGGGCCATTGTGGGAGCTCACATGCAAACCACAGACAGGAACAGAAAGGCGGCTTCTGGTCGATGGACAAGTGTCTCAATGCTGTCCCAGTATTGACTTCTTAAGGCTGTGGATGAAGTTTTAAGTATTCAAGCACATTGTTCTCCTCCTTATGTCCCAAATGTGAAAATGAGATGTGGAGGGCAAGCAAATACGGGCTCAAACGACATTCCATTGCATGCAAGAATGCACACACACATTTCACACACACACACACACACACACACACACACACACACTTACACCTTTCTTTTACATTTAATGGAAAACACGTCATTGATTTGATCATCCCCACTGTGCGATCAGGTGAAACAGATGCCCTTTTCCACGTAGACAAACCAACTCACCTGAGTCGAAATGGGAGCTGAAGGCAAGGCTAGGGTTGAGAAAAGCGGAGGACATGGCCAACACGAACACTGACGATGTCATCGTCCCTGGGAAGGCTTCGGCTGTGCCGCACTGTCATGCAAATTCAGCGTTACGGGCGAGAAGGGGGCAGGAGCTCGGTCAGATGTAACATTTCACTCCTCCGCGCTCAGCTCGCCTCGGCACTCCGGCTTTGACGCATCAGCTGGGATTAAAAAACGCGCAGCTGCTGGAAAACACCGCCGCGCGCTCTGCGCTCCGATCTCCATTCCACTGCTGCTAATGCGGTCCTACTCCGGAGAGCCTCCTCAATCAACGTGATGCTGCTGCTGCTGTTCCTCAACCTCTCTCCCTCCCCCTGCTTCCCCCCTACAGCCCCCTGCACCAAGCCTCTGGCAGGCATCCACTCAGTTCAAACAAAACAGGAAAAATCTCCCCTCTCTGAAACTGTTATGGTTCAAACACTCAGTCTGAGAGACGCACGCAGTTCAGCTGCTGCTTCTCTCACTCCGTCAGTCAATAACGCTTCATACGGAGGATGTAATAAAGGAAAGAGCCGCGGGGTTTTGCGTTACGCGTTCTGCGGATTTGGCGCCATCTGTCAGCGGAAGCATGAATTGCAGGCTGGCCCGCGTGAGCCATTCTTGGCACTGCTTTATTTCTAGTGCAACTTCTCTTACTTTGGAGACCCTGAAGGAGCATCCCTTCTTTATAAAAATATCGGAAAGAAGTAATGAAGGTTCAAGATTACTTTATTGTCATGAGCAGCTGTGTACACGTTTGAGACGTTTCTCCAGGGGCCATGGTGCAACATACAGCAAAATTAAATGGAGTGCAAGTTATGACAATTGACAACACAATAAACAAACACAACAATTGTAACAGCAAGGTTTGTAACATGATAGTGTGAATGGGATGCAAACCTTCCAGAATGATTAGTATTGCATCATAAGTGTGATTATTGCTCAGGAGGCAGTTCAGCAAATTATTGAGCCAAGTACAGGTGACAGAAACAGTACAACAAACAGACAACAAAGCATTGTGACAGTAGTGTGAATGGGATGTATATCTGAAACAACATATTACACCATACAAACAATACACCATGCACATATTATTGCACAGGAGACAGTTTGTAAGTGTAAATTATGGCTTATCAAGTTAAGTGACAGGACATAAGAGTGTCTGTAGTGGCAGTAAATGGAGCTAAAGTGCAGGTGCTATTGAAAGTCCATAGTGTAATATGAGAATTGTATACAGTGTAAAGTGAAGTAGTTCATTGGGATGTACATGGTCAGACTAGAAATGTATGTGCATTCAGGTCTCTAATTGCCTGTGGTATTAAATGGTTAAAGTGTGGTAAGGCGTACTGATGAGATAGTTGAGTTTTCACCACTCCTTACTAAGTTCTGGCCATACACTAGAATGACACAATGTCATCTTTATGCCATTGTGTCATTATTCTTCTGAAGAAGGGATTTCAGCAGTGGGGCTCCATAGTTACCTGCTATAAACATGCTGTAGCTGCATGGGAAGCACTACATCTGCACAGTCCATGTTAAATAATTTTAATGGTAAAGGCAGTGTGAATGGAAAACCACACATTTTTCTGCTGTACCATGCCATACTTCAGAGCAAATCATGGCATCAGGGAGGGTCTCTGGACCATTTTGCTCAGTGACAGGTGGGAGGAGATAAACCAGTTGATGCACATTGCTTGTCTTGTTACGGCACAAAAGATGGTGAAAAATGAGCAAGCTTAAGGATTCGAAAGGCTTTTAAAATGGTCACATCGCGATGGCTGGACAACAAGGTCAGCAGTATCTTCAAAACAGCAGGTCTTGTGGGTGAACCAGCGACAGATTTATGGAGGCTGAAGTCTCAGTGATGTGTTTGGAAAGTGAAAGCAACCCCTCTGGTCCACTCCCACAAAAAACTACTGTAGCTCAAATGACTGAAAAAGTTATTGCTGGCTATGATTAAAATCCGTCAGACCACACAGTGCATACGCCATATGGAGCTGCATAGCCACAAGCTTGTCAGAGTGCCCATGCTGACCCCTGCTCACCACTGAAAACACCAACAACCAGGGGTGGTGGTGACCTATGGGTAGGATGTTGGCCTCTGGACCAAAAGGTCATGGGCTTGCATCCTACTTTCAGCATACTGCCTCTGGGTTCCTGAGAAAGACCCTTAACCCCAAGTTGTTAGGGAATGAAAGTCACTTTGGATAAGAGCATCTGGTTAATGCTGCAAATGTACAATGGGCATGTGAGAATCAGAGCTGGACAATGGAGCAATGCAATAAGGTGGCATGCTTTGGTGAATCATGTTTTCTTTTGTATCACGTGGACGGCCTGGTACATGCTTGTCTACTTACTTGGGGAGGAGATGCACTTGAGAAGAAGGCAAATTGGAGGAGGCAATGTGACTCTCTGCTCTCTGGGCAACGCTATACTGGTGAGACCTTGGGTCCTGCATTCATGTGGATTTGACTTTGACGCTTATCACCTACCTAAACATTGCTGCAGATCAAGTACACCCCTTTATAGCAACAGTATTCCATAATGGCAGTGACCTCTTTCAGCTGGATAATGTGCCCTATCACACCGCAAAAAATTGTTCAGGTATAGTCTACAGAACATGATAAAGAGTCCAAGAATTCTCCAAAATTCCCCAGATCTGTATTAAATTGGGAAATTGTGAGCTGTGTTGGGCACACATTAGGGCACCAAATACCTCATTACAGCTCCAGGGCAGGTCCACACTGATTCCCCTGCCTTACTGGAGCTGGAGATGGGTAACACCATGGCTGGTCCAAATCCTCTGAGGTTACACTGTCGGTGATGAACGCCAAGTTCAAGCAGGTTCAGTATTGGCAGTGCACTGCTTGTCTGCTCTGCTGCCTTGCATTTCTTCCTCTGCATTTTTGCTGTGTGTGTTTTTTTTCTAATCTAAAGAAGTAAATAAACGAAAACGAAAAAATTTCTGTGCACTCATGGCAGCATTGCCACATGCCTCTTACTGTGAGTAGGCCCCCAGTCAGACCCCGGCTGCCACCACCAGAGGGCACTGCCTACAATCTCCACCACTGATGTGTGCAGCCTGGGGAATGGCCGACACCTACAGGCTAGAAAGCCTAAAAACACAGGAAAGCACACAGACACAGGTGCACAAAGGAGCTTTATTACAAAACAAATGACATACCAGTTCAAAGCACCCAACAAAACCAGCATCACTTTGGGCTGAAATAGTCCTACCACGGGCTCTCTTCACTGTCACCCTCTGTTCTCCACTATTTCTCTCCATTCTCATTCTGCCCTTTCTCTCTCCTTATTCTCTCTCCTTTATCGTTGGAGAGCCCTGTTTTTCAAGTTATCGACCCTTAAAATATTGTGGCTCCAAACAATGAATTTTGTTAACTACTATTTTTTTTAGCTACTAAAACTAGGATAAAGCTGGCAAGAAACGGACTACCATAAGGAAACTTTCTCCAAACTGCAGGATAGCAGTCAACATCTGTACACAGCTACATGCCAAATTTTGTTAAATGGCAACAGGACAAATGCTGATTGTTTTTTGATCAGAGTATTCATTACTTTTTTCAGACATTAGTCACATCATTCATCTAATCAGAAAACCCAGTGTTAACTTTTTACAGTGTATTTTACTAACAAGAATAAGTTCACTGTCATCAGGGACCTGATGTTTGCTAAACATGACTGGACCTTTGATTGGAGCCCCATTGAAAACCTATCCACAGAGTCCACAGATGATGCGAAAATGGGCACATAACTTCATATTTCATTATATACTTCGTATTTTTGGATCAATTTTTGTTCCTCTGCTGCTTTATCTTAGTGACAGACTCTGTAGTGTGCTTGTGTTAAACTAAGTATGAGAAGAGAGACTGTAGGTGGCAGTGAAGGATCAGAGAGAGGAGCACTGATGTGGAGATTTCCCCGATTCAGTCCAGTAATCAGTGTGTACTTCCTCTCTCACTCAGGATACACCTGCTGTACACACTCTGTAATTTTAGCTCTGTGTAAATGAGGAGGTTTCTCAGTTATCTCAAAAGAAGAAAAAAAAAGAAGGAAACAAACTCAGTATGCTGCTAAATAAAAATAATTTTGATTTCAATACATAAATTATGCTAATTCATTATAAATAAATGCATCTTAGGAACAAGGTTTCCAGCATAATTATTACTCTGCAAACTAAATGATATAATCATTTGTAAATGACTATAACAAACATGATGTTCATTTAAAGCAGCAGTATGGTGTGCTAATGGTCTGTTTACAGTGATGAGATATGATGTATGTTAATAAATGCTTAGTGTATTGTAAAGCATATTAGGCTGTGTAGAAAGTCTCATATTGCATGTGCTGTACAGTGACCCCTCCCTCTGCCCCCTCCTGACTCTCTTATAGCACATCCCTGCTCTCTCTCCTTTATCTGCTCCTCAAGCTGCTCCTCTCTTCACTCAGCACAGAGAGCATCACACACTGACAAGATGCTGCCAGCGCTCTGCACTCTCTTCACTGCTCTCTCATGTAAGATCTCTCAACACTGGAGCTCCTCAGAGTTCTCCTCCATCTAATGTGAGCATGAACTAATGTAACATGGATGCTGCTTTTATTGCAGGTGTCAGTGGTGTGACTGTGGTGACACAGAAGCCTCCTGTTTTCACACCGACTAAAGGAGAGAAGACCACCCTGCACTGTAATCTGGGGACTGTTACTGATTCTGCTAGGTGGTATAAACAGGTTCCATGAGTTCCTCAGTATGTGTTAAGCAATTATCACAGCTGGAGCTCTCCTTCATATGGATCTGGTTTCTCTTCTCCTAAATTCACATCAACACACTCGTCTCAGTCAGATTACACTTTGATCATCAATAATGTGGAGGTAGGAGACTCTGCAGTGTATTACTGTCAGACATGGGACAGCTCTGTTAATGAGTTCGTATCACAGTGATTCACACCGTGACAAAAACCTCCTCACTGCTCACATTCACTTCTGCTTTCAGGCAGCAGTGAAAACACAAAAACCTCAACAAATCTCCACACTACACAAGACGACAATTAGCTGAATTTAAATGCATGTTCAAATTAATGTTGCATGTTTTCTTTGCTCTGTGTCGAACCACCAATAAGATAAACACTAAATTAAACAGTCGATTTCTTTGTCAAATTTCTTTAGCATTTCTGCTTCTACTTTCTACTTTATCCACCTTTAAACATTTACTTGAGAACACTCTGTCTTTAATTAGTCTAGTGTAATAGGATCGACAAGCTTATTTAATGATCCATGTAGTGTAATTAGACTTAACAAATAATTGCAATGAAGTCATTTTTTAATGAAAATCTGACTAACTCTGCCAAAATCCCAAAACTGGGTCATGGTTAGATCTTCTGTGTGAATCTACACAAAGTACCTCAATGACCACAGAATCAGGTTTTTGACACGGCCGTCCCCAGTGTCCTGACCTAAACCCATCTGAACACCTGTGGGCTCAGCTGAAGAGGAGAATCCAAAACACCCGGGACCCTGGAGGACCTGGAGAGATTCTGTACTGAGACGTGCTCTTAGATCATAGCTCTGTTTTCTCTTTAGTTCCATCAAGCATTATAGGAGAAAACCCACGGATGTCATGTTGCTTATTACTATTAAACAAAATAAATACAATAATATGCCAGTAATTGTGACATGTATATTCATTAGAGGTTCTGTTTTAAACTGTTCAGTGTGTCACTGAACTAGTAAACCACAAAAATATATTTTTTAACTCTTCTTTATATATCATGGATTAATGATGTATTCTTTTTATTCTGAGAATTTAAAAAAATATTACATCAAAATAAAAACATGACTGTGGGAAATGGACATGCTTCAGCAGGCTGTATCCACACTCTCTCTGTCTCTCCACACCAACTCCAACAGACACTGTTCTGGAAAGGACGTCTCTACACCATTAGTTATCTGTCCTCTGACTCAGGATGGTCCACTTATGCCGGGTCATGTGATCAACATCATGAATGAACTCCATCTTCATGTCTCCAGTCTCCTCGTCTATGGAACAAAAATGACCATCAGTGGTTATCAGATGAAAATACACTTCCATACTGGTAAATTTAGTTGGGGATAGTGGGGACATTTTCCAAACAAACGATCACTTTATCACAATCCGAACAGGACAATGTAATGCGACGAATCAGTGGATACTAGAGTAAACATTGTGACCCAGAATCATTGTGAAAGACCCACCTAAAATACAGACTCTTTTCTACCATCTGGAAAATGGTATGGAAGCTTCTGCTCTGGTTCTGCATGACTGTGCAACAGCTTCATACAACAGGCACCAGAACTCTGGATGCACACAAATGTGAAGTCCCTGATTAACCAGTACATTTCAGAGAACTACCTCACTTTAAACTGTATATAGGGTGAGTTGCCCTAATGTGGGACATTTTTTGTAGTTTAATGTTGGCTTAACATTGTAATACACTACAGAAGTCCCACATTAGGGCATCTCACCCTACTTCTCATATTACACTCTGGACTCTCAATAACACCTGCACTTTATTGTTGCTCTGTTTACTGCCACTGCAGGCACCCTTAAGTCCTGTTCCTTGACTTGATTAGCTTTAAGGTTACACTCATTGTTGTTCCTATGCTGTTGTCTCTTGTGCAATAAGATTTTTTCCAGTGCAACAGCATATGATCCTGTGCAATAATATTACATGTATGTATGGTGCAATATCATAATTCTGGAAGGTTTACATTCTCTTCACACTGTAATCTTGTGAAACGTATGTGTGCTGCAATATTATCCATCCTGTAAGGTTTACAGTACACTTCCCATTTATGTTACACTTGTGTACTCTCTGCTTACTGTCCTGTTTCAGATTCACATCCCTTTCACACTACTGTCACATTGCTATATTGTCTTTATATTGTGTTGTTTCTGTCATTCCTTGGATTTTGCTCAAGGCTGCTAACTGCCTCCTGTGCAATAATCATACTTATGGTGCAACACTAATCATTCTGGAAGGTTTACGTAGTGCCCACACTAGTTTATTACCAGTGTATTTACTGTGTTGTCTGCAGTCTCTGTTGTAACTTCCACACTGTTGAATGTTGTACGTTGCTATATGTTGCACTATGGTCCATGGAGAAACGCTGTCTCATCATGCTATATATGTGTACATAGCTGCTGATGACAATACAGTGATCTTGAACCTTAAAAACTGAACTAATGGGGAGAAAATACAACTCACCAAAAAAACCCCACCAAACTAAACGTTCACTGCGGCAAAATGAAGGGAACAACATAATTTAAAAATAAAAACAATTTATTTTGCAACTGTGAATGCATAAAATATAAATAGAAAGGTAAAATAAAATAAATAGGGAAAACAGAGGTCTGTTCTGGGTACCAATGACCAGCTGTACTGGTTACACCAACACTCACAACAAGGGGAACGCTGGATGGAGGAAGACATTTCAGCACTCAGTCAGAAAAAGGATGGTCCACATACACCGGGTCATGTGATCAACATCATAAATGAATTCCATCTTCCTGACTCCAGTCTCTTCGTCTAAGGAACAAAAATGATGTATCAGAAGAAGGTTAGTCAGTGGTTATCAGAAGAAAACATATTTCACTTCCATACTAGTAGATTTAGGTGGGGATAGTGGGGACTTTTCTCAGTCAGCTTTCTCACCATTTAGACCCATAATCACAGCTAAAACAGAAACAGGTTTTGTGGTTCAGTCCAACAATCATTTGTGGCAAAAAAGGTTCCATCATCCTGAGACATTAAGCTTTAGACCTAGTTTTTAATTCATGTTGATCATTATCATATTCATAAACGTTTTTAATCACCATCCCCATTCAAGTTGAACTGATTCCTCTTACCCTTAAATAAACCAATTTTGTGTTTACTGGGAGGATGTGTTTCTATTATTTTGTATATGATGATTGCATTTTCAGATTTTAATTTTGGAAATAATGTTACTGAAAATGTTCATGATTTTACATTGTTCCTGAAAAATGATTCATTATTGATTTAAAGTTTGTTTTTGTACTTTTTTTAAGACATGGGAATTAGAAGGATGGCTGGTTAACATCCATGTTGCCATACCTTTCACACTTTCACAGACAAATGAAGTTAGTGAGAGTAGTGTTTAAAAATGTGTAAGTAAAATATTATTAAAACGTGTTTGTGTTTGTGTATTTCTGTGTGTGTGTGTGTGTGCGTGTGTGTCACTCACCCATTAACTGACACACATCAAACTCTTATGGTTGAAAACTCTTCAAAACAAAGCAAATTCTGTCATATATTTCAAAGATCTCTCGGGTTAAACATGAACAAACAGTCATACTCAGGAAACACCTGATTACCACTCTGCAGTTTTAGCTGTATGTAAATAAAGAGATTTCTCCAGTTCTCCTCTGAAAAAGAGAGAGACCACCACTGTAGGTTCATACAATTAATTAGACATAAATTCATTTTCATGAGACCCCTCCCTCTGCCCCCTCCTGACTCTCTTATAGCACATCCCTGCTCTCTCTCCTTTATCTGCTCCTCAAGCTGC
>JBBIGA010000027.1:10316158-10329197 GCA_037576975.1 Alestes dentex | reverse complement strand
TGTGTGTGGGTGTGTGTGTGTGTGTGTGTGTGTGGGTGTGTGTGTGTGTGTGTGTGTGGGTGTGTGTGTGTGTGTGTTTGGGCATGTGCTAAGCAAATCCCCTCCGCCCAAACTCGATTGCCCAGTGATTGACTTATGTAGGATGTTCCATGCAAATGTAGGCAAACTGCTCTGGGAAATGTGCTTAAGGGGCTGACAGATGTCAGGAGAAAACAGATCTCTGCCCTTTGCTCAAATGGATTTCTTTTCTTTTTTTCTTTTTCTTGATCTGTGTTTTTTTTTTTTGCTGAATTGTTCAAGGCACAAAACTCAACTTGAACTTTGCATGACCTTTTATTACTCCTAATATAGTATCAAATAAGTAAGGATGATAGTATGTATTCAGATAAATATCTCACATATATTGGATTAAAGCAATATGCAATTTCAATAGTTCAAATACTTATTTGATTATATATACCTGGGTATCAGTCTGTCTGCCTGTCTGCATTCTTCATAGATGAACATAGGTAGTAGAACAAGTCATACCGAGGATCTTAGTGACTTTCAACGTGAAACTGTGAAAGAACGTCCAATTCGTTCATCACTCATCTGCCCAGCTAAAGGTGCCTCTGTCAACTGTGCATGCACACACACACACACACACACACACACACACACACAAATCTCAGGGCAGGTATTGTTGCTATATATTATATTATTTAAAATAATTGTAAAACGCATACAATTTTCTACATTTATGTTCATCTTCCCCAAATACTTGAAATTCTATATAGCACACCTACAAAGCACATTAGTTGCTCATTGTTAAAAACATAATCTTAATCTTAATCTTAATATACAGTAAATCCAAAATATCCAAAGGTTGTTACCAGTACCTTAGGAGCGTCTACCAAATTACAATAGCTACAAATACACAATACCGTAAAACAGTTGCCTTCGAAGTGGAGTGTGAAGAAAAAAACATCCTTCAGGCAAGTCATGCGAACCTCCAAACTGGGAGTTTATGTAAAAGGTATTCCAGATGATAGGAGGATTATCCTCCTCTGGAGTACTCTCTCGCATGCCAAGTGAGTATCGCTGCTTGATGAGTGCACTGACCTTAGTCAGTCACATGGTTTATGGAAACTATTCATTTTGTGCATGCCACCATGTTGCAGGCACTGCCCAAGATAGGGATGCTCAAGGGAACCTCAGAGGGGTCTAGCAGTCTTGGGAATCGAACCCACAACTTTGTGATTGCAGGGCGAGTTACCAACATTTTCTACCTGCACTTACCAAAAAAAAGTGAAGATTTTTGCACATTTCATGTTATTTTGTATGATAAAAATGTGAAAAAAGTGAAAAAGGATCATGTGCCATTTCATGTCATGCTTGCATGTGAACACTTCACTATTTGAATGTTTTAAATAGTGAAACAATCACATGTAGTGTGATCATTCTTATGCAATAATAAATTGTGTAACTTTGACTGTTGTCAGGACTATTGATTTGATTTTGGACTATTTGATTTTGTTTCTGGGATACACTATGTGGCAGAGCCAATAGTTTCAGTTGCCCTACTGCTTCCATGACAACTTAGAAGGTGATGCAATGTGACTCTTCTACATCAAAAGGCCAGCAGTCAGATTTAAATTACAAGAAAGGGCTCCCAGGTTGATTGCATTTGAGCTCACTTTAATGTTCTTTTGAGCATTTGCTATAGTTGCCTGGAAAAAGGATGTTAAAACCAGAAAATCTCCTTACATAATACTTACCTGCCATGTTCTCCCATGTAAAGAGTAAATTGTTTCTTGTTGAAGCTTTGGACAGCATCACAACTGCATGTTGCAGGATGAAGGATTTAAGAACTTTATGTATCTGTTGATGTAAGATTAGGAATGAACTTGCATTGTCCATGGAACATCCATTTATTACATTTAAGGACCAAATATCAACATGAGTGATTAGTATCTGGTGATTGTGTAACTAGTCTTTGGTCCAGCAAGCAATTGACTCCTTTCTTTTGTCTTTCACAATGAAAAATATGAAATCTGCAACTTCGCATGAGCTCATTTTTCTTTGTGCACATTCTGAAAACATTGAATGAAACATGCATGATAGGGATTGTCAGCCTACATAAGGATAATTTTATGTTCAAGTGGCATACATTAAATGAATTGCCAAATTGTTTCCAATCTGAACTTGGGAAACTATGTTTATTTTACAACTATTCCAGAGGACCAGCTGTTTAAGTAGCTTCATTTCTCCTCGATGAACACCACAACGAAACGTTGTTATTTTAATATTAATCAAACATGATCAATACTGCATCATGGATGAAGGATGTTTTAGTGAAATTATACTCATGAAGAATGTTATTATGGTGACCTGCATTTGACATATAAACATGTCCAACGTCAGACTTAAGCCTTCTTCCTCATTGACGCCAAGGCACTTCAACCCGATAAGAAGAGTTAAGTAGGCAGGCATTAGATCAGCCCTCACCAAGATGTGATTACATACTCAATTACAAAAGCACGACGCAACAGCCATCAATCACATTGCAGGGGCTTACAGTCTATAACCATGAAGACATTTCACCACTCGTCCAAGGGGACTTCAGTGGTTAGACATCAGCCATATTCCTGGTGTACGTCTGAACGAAGAATTTGATGAACAGTAGCGATCTTTCTGACTGATAACATCTATTGCCTTTGAATAATACAAACATTCTAATTACATATAAAAGTTAATGAAACTTCATATCACACAGACATATCACACAGACTGTTTCCTTTTACTTTGAGCTGGCTAATAGGGCAACATGCCCCTCTCAGATGTGAGGGCAACATTAATAGCCGCTCTGTGTTAATGAGGTAAACGCGATGACAAGCTCAGCTAGCCACACCGCAGAGCACTACAAGTGACCAGCCAAAGTCCAGCATAGGACAAAATTTGTCATGGCTCCACATTGTTAGAAAACTCATCAGATCAGATGTATTTAGAAAAGCTCCGCCCCACATAGCTGGTCAAATATATGAGTTAAGAACGCAGACAGGTGAAATGCACACTTTGCTATTCTTTTATGAACTGCAGTGTGAGCTGTGTAAAAAAAATAAGAAACGCCTCCATATGTGTTGTGAGTGCAGTAGTGTTTGTACAGCAGCTTTTCTATGTGCTGTATTCCAGCAGCTTCACACCTGATTCAGTTTCTGATGGGATGCAACAGAGTCACACATGCACACACTCTGCTCTTAACATTGTCTGATTACTACACAACACATTTGACATATTATCTCAGTTCTGTAGTTTGATATGAATGAATCCCTCCACAACCACCACTGCCGAATGTTTGATATTTAGTTTGTCCTTTTAAATATTGTGCTTGTTAACCTTTCTCATCCGGAGACTGAGCCTTGCAACTGGCTCTTCTTTTTAAATAGATTATACACTGTAATGTCATTACATTGAACTGCATTGTATTTGTCATTCATTTAGTCATTTTTACTAACACAAATTATGTTTAATTATCATATGGCCACTTCAATTAGAACCGCATGTTCATTTTGCGTGCTTACACTACCAAAAGGAATGGCCATTAAAGAGTGGAAAGAAAGCTCACACAAAAGAGCATAGCACTCAGGACAAGGTCAACTAATACACAGTCCCAGATTTCTAGGCCTAGAACAGTTTTTACCATATTTGACATGGTTGTCATCACATATGCCCATATTTGTATTGCAGCTTGGTTGACAGGTATGCCACTTTTGCACAAAGTCAGTTATAAAATGTATATAAGCGTGATTATTTTGCAGTCATGCTAAGCTTTGTTTATTTTACACCCAGCATGTTTTATTAGAATCATGATAATCCCTGAAGAGCTGATTTAGAGCTCTACTTACACAGTATTTTTTTTCCTGAATGCTAAGGATGAATCTGACAGGGTTGTGCTTCTCTATTTAGCCTACTTTAGTCCTGCATCATGTTCTGTAACTGAACTGCAGTTACTCTTGTCTTTCTGATCTCAGTGCTGTGTCTTTGGGGGTAGAGGCAATCGTCCCAGCATGCTCCATTATGCATAGAATTTCAGGGAGAAAATTGGCTTTACACTTGCAATGTATTAAACCAGTGAAATGAAACGTGTGTGCCTGTTGTCTGGCCACTGAAGCCATTCGCCAGCTTTTCCAGAGGGACAGATGTGTCTACATAAGAACGACAAAAGAAGTACAGGATTCAGGATCGAAATATGATCCAAATAAAATTGCAAATCAAGAATTTGATGCAAGTTAACAGCATTTGATTGTTTATTGTGTTGCGACCGTCGTATAGATATGCCCATTAATGTCATTTAAAAGAGACTGTGTAAATCAGGTAAGGCCGCTGCATGTTTCGTTCAACAGGAATAAACCGTAAGTTCTCTTAATGAATGTAGACAATTTGTGGCTGCTGTAAGAAAAGTCCTACTGGTGTAAGAATCCTGTAAGAATGATCCTTCTTGCACTTTTAAAACCACAAGCCAGGGGCTTCAGGACTGGCCTACAAAACTCTTTTTAAGGCAGCTTACGGAGGTTAAAGAGAATTGCCCCCTCTCTGGTAAAAAATACTTAGCCTAATTGGCCCATCATTAGCACTCTGCTTGTAATGTCCAAATGACCCAGTTCACTGGGTCATAGGGACAGGATGGAAATATGTGCTAAGTAACTTTTTTACTGAGCAATCAATTCCGGCCAACACATCCCAAAACAGGTCAGCTACAAAATCCTGTATAAAGAAATGTTTGTAAACTACTATAGTTAAAATAACATTGCATGCCCGAATAGGGTTGGGAACTTCGTGTGCTGCTGGTTTATCACCCACTCTCAGATCAATTAGAGTGACGAGAGACGGCTGCGAAACCCCTTCCGGACATGTCTGAAGTACTGGAAATGTGTGCCAAGCCATAATCTGGAACATGAGCATCAGAACTGGTGTCAGAACACCATGTGTGTGTTCAGAACACCAAGATGAACTGGCTAGATGGCATCTGAAACACTATCCAATTAAACTGAACCACACCTAAACCTTTTGTCTCATTCACATTTTTAATAAACCTGTGTTGTGTCGCATCACACGGCAAAAAGCTGATTTATTAACTGATTATTTATTACTGCCTCTATATTTGCAATTTCGTACACTTAATGACTCTACAGCTACAATACAGCATCTTATTTATAATACTGCATTCATTCAAACTTGCACTGTAGCTGCTTTTGTCGACTATACTGAATGTTGTCTTGTCGATTGTGCATTGTTCCTATTGTGTTGTTTTTTTCTTTCATGCTCTTTTTGTATTCTGCGTATACTGATTTAATCTTGTGGTATTCTGTTTTTGTTTTTCTGGAAGAATGTTGCTTCATTTCACTGTGGTACTGTGTCTAAAATGACAATAAATCTACTTGTCTTGACTCAACTTGACGATTGTTTGTTTACAACAAATAAAACAATTTGTTTTTTATGCTCTTACAGAGCTGAGACAGAGTTGAACCCAGCGCACAGCATCATAGTGCGCAACTCATCGTTCTGTGAAGAAGATGTCAGAGTTGTGTGACGTAACTAATTAATCTCACAGACAGCCTGCCGGGGTTTAAATAGAGATACCCATAATCCCATTCAGCACTTAGCGGAGTCGGAGTTGTGAGGGGAGCAGGCCAAAAAGATATAGACTCAGATCCAGCTGGGTGTCCATCCAAGACCGTGTCATTTGCATCATCGGTCCACCTTAGTCAGTAAGAGAGAGGGAGAAAGAGACAGAGAGAAACAGAGAGAAAGAGAGGTGAACAGAGGGAGAGGTGCAGAAGTAATAGGATAGTTTCCCCTCTCTGAGGAACAGCTTGTGAGCATGGGCAACAGCAAGAGCAGCGCTTTGTCCAAGGAGATTCTGGAGGATCTAAAACTGAACACCAAATACTCGGAGGCCGAGCTGTGTGCCTGGTACACCACCTTCCTTAAAGAATGCCCCAGTGGGCGCATTAGCAAGGAGCAGTTTGAAGGCATCTACGCCAGCTTCTTTCCCGATGCTGATCCCACCGCCTACGCACGCCACGTTTTCCGCAGCTTTGACCTCAACGCTGACGGCACTCTGGACTTTAAGGAATACATCATAGCCCTGCACCTCACCTCCTCGGGCAAAACCCTGCATAAACTCGAGTGGGCTTTTGCTCTTTACGACGTTGATGGTAATGGAACCATCAGCAAGAACGAGGTCCAGGATATTGTGAAGGTGTGTATGTGAGACCCATAGTAACAGAACACCATCATCCATTGGATCCATGAATGAATAAGTAATCACTAAAATGTACAAGTGTCAGAACAAAACGTTGTTCTGACACTTGAGTAACAGCAGAAGGGAAAAAAAAAGTCTTTATATTGAACAATGTAAACAGTAGCTGACATTTTCCATTTATGCTGAAAAAGGACAATACAATATCTTGTTCAGACAGTGATGATATAAGAGTTTTAAAAAGGAATAACCTTTTAAAATTGGATGAACTTTGTTCAAAATAAGGAAATGTTTGGCTAACAGCATTCGGTCATTTGTGTGTCAGATTGAGACCAGTGTTAATTTCTTCTCTGCAGTTGTTAGTTGTTTACTAGATGTTCAACAAGCGTGTCAAATTTGCCCACATGGTTAAAGGCGCTTAAGATGGATAATACCTCCTGACTGTGCAAGTCTTCTATGTTGGGTTAAGCCCTTTATGAGTCAGTTTATTATAAATGACAGTTCTGATATTAATTCTTGATTCTTCTTCAATTTAGGCAATTTTCAATATGATTCCTGTTGAGGATCAGAAAAACCTTCCAGAGGATGAGAACACTCCAGAAAAGCGGGCAGACAAAATTTGGAACTTCTTTAAAAAGGAAGAAAATGGTAATGAAATAGTTAAGAATTGTTGTTTAGTTAATAGGATACCTATTATTAGTAAATTAGTATCTTCTCACAATCTTCCTTTCTTATTGGCCTAACAGATAAGATTGCGGAGGGCGAGTTCATTCAGGGAGTGATGGAAAACAAAGACATCTTGAGGTTGATGCAGTTTGATGAGCCCAAGAAGATTCAGGAGAAACTGAAGGAGAAGAAGCAATAACCTTCAGACCGCTTTTTCCAATGAGACTGTTAACAATGCATTTCTTGTTTACACACCCAACCTCCTCTGCCACCCAGACATCCCTTGACTCTAGAGGACCTTCTGCAGAGTTATGACCCAGTGCACTGAAGCTCATCGACAGCTCTACAGGGACTGGGCTTTTGCTTGAGAGAGGTCTCTACCAGGTGTTCCTCTCTTTGAAGTTCAGATTTCTTGACCACTGATGCCTCATTAGCATTCACCACCCGTTTGGTTACAGTGGCAAGGAAGTAAGGCAAAGAGCTTCTGATGAGAGGAATTAGGCTCAAGTTAACAATCCCTCTCTAGCGTAATCAATCCTCTTAAAACCTGAAGGTCAGAGACGGCAAATCCTCACAGGCCAGCAGTTCTCCTCTGGTCCCTCGTTCTCAAGGATGTAGTTTGGACTTGGGTTCCCCCTATGCTCGTCAGCTGTTTTACAGGAGACATGCGTCTAATATAACTTGTTCTTCTTTTTCAGTTGTACAGGGGCTTCAGGTGGTCATTTAGTCTGGGGCACGGGGGTAGGTGTACTCACCTGATGCAAACATTTCTTGCTCAGCAAAGGCTTCAGTAACTCACTATCTCACTATCTCTACTACTGCCATTCAGTCACATGTCATACATGTTTTGCCTTTTGTCTTCATGTGCAAAAGGTCAAATGACACGTTTTAATGATGTTCAAAGTTAAAACAGGGAACAGGTATAATGTTATAATGTTATCACTTCTGGGATTTTCCGGTACACTTTACCACTCAGTTTCAAAATTTCAGTGCATTTGCTTGTTCATGTACTATGCAGTTTCCTCCAGGATCAGAAAGGTTTTCTGACTCTGACTGATTCTGATTAAAATATTGCACACGCATGAAATATAAAATGTGCCCAGGCAACATTTTGTTTTATTTGTCTGCCCCTTATTTAAATTCAGCACAGCAATTGTTTATTTAAAATGTGCACAAGTGTGCTTTGTAGAGGATGTGCACTTATTTTCACTTCAAGAAGCAATAAAACGTGTCACTTGACCAGGGGTGCCCAAACATCTGCACATGACTGTACATATTCACTCCATGGACGGTTCTCGCTTCCTTCTGTATGAGGTATTATATCATATTGGCTGTTTTTTGCAGTAAACGAAAGACAGGTGTAAATTTTAAGGCGCTGTTCATTGGTACAGATTGTTATTTGTTATTGCTAATATTTCCAGAGAGATAATAATGTACTACTGATTTTTGTGCATGTTTAGAGATTTCCGTGGTTTTAAATATGCTCGACTTTCTGAGATAGTTTATGCTCTGAGTATTTCTGAGGATGTTTTATACATTTTTTCGGCCAGCATGTGTTGCATATTTAACCAATTACTGCTTTATCTGAAACATATGGAGAAATATGTCTATGATGCATGCATCCATATGTCCATTATGCATCTTATACTCTAATGGTCATAGTATAGGAAGAACATGCCGGTCTTATCTGTTCCGTCAGATCTTTACAATGTTCCGGGTGCAGCCCCTCGCCTACTCCCCACCCTGCTTGTATCTTTGTCAAGTTGTCACTGGACATTGCCAGGGCTTTGGGGAGTGGTGAGAAAAGTGCTTACCTCTTTCTTAAAGCCATGTAAGGCTGTCTTTGGCTCAGCCTAATGCATGGCCTGGTTTCAGGGATGGAACATCGAGCCAGTAGCTCGAGTTCCGGAGGGGTGGGGCGGGGTGGGATGGAACTGCGACTGACCCCAGGAGAAATGGAGCCAAAAGGCTACGTTTCATCTGCTTAAAGGGATCAGTCCACTCCAATCAAACTGGCTGGGTCATTAGCATGAAGGGAGAGACACTCGACAAACATGCGCAGCCATGAGGTGCCACTTAGAGCCCGGTAAAGAGTTGATGGTCCTGTTGATGTGACGGAAAATAAAAAGTAGTTCAAATATAAATTTCATCTTTTTTTAAATTTATTTACAGACACTGTAGTCATTTCCTGGGCATACTGAACATAAACATGACAATTCCATAAACGTGTATTAATGGGGAACATTAACTGGAGAGCAGATAAATCAACAATTACAATATCATACAAAAGGGATTCAGTTACGCACACGGACATTGAACTAAACAACTTCTCATAATACGCAGAATGCACATCATTGACGTGAAGTATCGGTACAAGTTATGCCACATGTAATTCAGAGAATATGAGATGGCTGTTACATGCAAAACTGCAGACAGGTTAACCAGGTACACCCAATGCTAGGCAAAAAGGGGGATGGTTGTTAGTAGAAAATAACCTCAGTAAAAAATAAACTCAGTGTACTACCTGAAAATGTCTGAGCAAATCGTCGCAAATCGGGACAAACTGTGTGTTTGTGTGTGTGTGTGTGTGTGTGTGTGTGTGTGTGTGTTTGTGTACAAATGTTTTACAAATACATACTCATATTTACACCACTCATAGAAGTATCAGTTCCAGGTTTGTCTCATGGTTCAGGTTCAGGTACTGTATATATGTATACATGTAAATATGTTTGTCTATATAAGATGTCTATACAGCCATCTTATACAAAAGTTAAGTAAAAGTAACTGAACAATCTTAATTAAGGTGGTTTTTGCAAACAATAGTTTTTTTTTGCAAACGTTTGCTAAGCTTACAACTTTTAAACAACATGTTAAACCATAAGTTTCAGTTGCATTGATTTCATTTTTTTCTATATGCTAAATTCAGCGCATTATCATTAATTGTGCATACAAATGTGCAGAGGTGTGTTCTCTGTTGCGTACTTACTGTCACCTCCAAAACCCTTCCTCTGCAAAGTGATCAGGTTTTGTCCCAACATCGACGATATGTAACATTTAACGGTACTTCGTATTCCTAATGTGAGGTCATTTAGATGTGTATCATCCCCATACAATCCCACTATGCTTCGAATCCCTGCATGGTTTTATAGCTCCACAACAAGAGTTACGACAAGAGTGTAACACACATGAACAGTAAATGCAGCCCACCAAAGCAGCCGCCTGCCTACACACTGGAGATTTGTTCCTGGATTTTTCCACGACGTCCACTTCGTCAGATTATAGTTCGTGTCATTCATAAGATCAACTGAACCTCCTTCACCTGGACACATTTGCTGTAAGAGCTCTGTAAGATTTTAGAAGGAGCACATTGCTTATTTTTCTGAACTAAGTGTCCTGTGCTTTCAATATGTGAAGAATATCCAGTAGTTTTATGCAGTTCTCATTACTAGTACATGTAAACATAAAAACATTGAGAAAAGTCACATTGAATTCAATTTGTTGATTTGATCCGAATAATCTCAATCCTTGAATGTTCAGCTGCTTTCTGTAACCTGATCTCAAGGTAGAAATGTTTGAGTAAGCTCTCGATCTGTAAACAAACAGTGCAAACTTCAACATGAGACAAGGAGACGAGCACTTGGTGGAATGTGCTTATGCTGACATTAGCAGACAAAAAAAAAAAAAAAAAAAAAAATTTTCCCCTCTCCACAAACGTGAGACAGAAGGTAGAATGGACATTCCAAGGCAATTAACCTTTAGGCACTAAAAGGTGTACACCAATACAAATGATCATAAAGTCACGTCTGGTCCACCTCGGATTCACGCTAAGGTTCTCCATCTCAGCCATATCATTTCACCTTTGATTCCTACTCGAATAACTTCTACAATTGAACTTGGAATGGAAGCGGGATGAGACTGGGATGTGGCACAGAGCTGATTATTGTGTTCTGCATAAAGAGGTTTCTTGGCTGCTTCTGAAGAGAAATCATACGGCTGGGCTTATGAGTGCAGTACTCTGTTGACACAGACTCTATGAACAAGGTCAGAGCACTGAACGCCAGTGTCAAGGCAGTTTTCATAATTACACAAATACAACTTTTTTTTTTCATTTTTATAGACGAAATAGAACTATTCACTGAGATTCTGCATTTTTGAGAACCGCATGCTTCTCTGCAAAACAAATCTGCAAAAATATGAAAATATATCATATCCATATGTAGATAATGCATTTTGCTGAGGACCTTTCATTTACCAGGAAGGTTGATTTTTCTGGGGGTTTTTTTTGCCGAGTTTGTCTTCTGACTGTATGTTAATTGTGAATATAGTAAAAATTGTGTTTCATTCCTCATTGCAATAAATTCTTTTTTTTTTTTTTTTTAACTACAATACAGATTGAACAATAGAACTATATAATGACGCTATAGAATAGAATATTAGTAGATTTTTTTTCCACAAACTTTACAAATGTTGAGGGATCATGCTGGTTTGTTAGGTTAAGACAGCTGTTTTTCTTAAACTGTGACTGCTCTTCCTGTTGAAGAGCATTTTGGAACGACAAGATGGATGCCTTTGAGATACTTTGAAGTTGTACAAAATTAATAATAATCAATAAGAATCATGAATGCTTCCATTTTTAAGAGGCAAATCTGTTATGGTTCTGTGGACAATTCATATTGTACTCACACTGTACTCAACTGCAACAATTGAAAGAAACTCGCTTATACTGTGCTTGTTTTGTGGATGAGCAATAATGTCTTCATTTAGGTATTCAGGTCTGCAAGGGTATTAAAGTGAAGCTCAAAGCTGACCCCTACCCACTGCTTCGGGCCCCGACCCAGCCAAAGTGCAGGCCGCTGAGTAGAGGGTGGTAATGCATTCTGCCTCTAATCTGTCCTATATAAATGATATTCTGTGACTTGTAGGTCCATAGAAACCTATGAGACAATTTGAATGGTGTGTCCAAAAGAGAGATACCTGTATGGCTTTGGCCGAGAACTTGGAGTATTGTGGTAGACAGACAGACAGGTTGACTTGGATAGTCTGGGTGTAGTGTGTGTGTGTGTGTGTATGTGGGTGTGGGTGCGCATGTGAGTGTGCATGTGTGTGTGTTTATGCTGTTCTGAGGTCAGTGTCCTCTAGATGTCCATGTCCACAGGTCTCAGATCTCCCGTCTTGTGCTCCCGCACCCACAGCTCTCTGTCTTTGGCTGGGTCTACACTCTGGAGGAGCTGGTCCACTGGTTCCAGTGTCTACAACACATTGTTTAGATGTTAGTACAGTGTTCCTGCATTACGCCTCTCATAACTCACGGCCCACACAACCTAACACAAAAACTTCCAAGGACCACAAGTAGGTTTTAAAGATCCAGTCATATTTTTCTGACCTCCTCATGAGATAACAGATTGGGTGGATTTGAGGCTGAAAGCTGAAAACAGATCTCTGACAGGTTTAGACGTATGCTCGCTATGTTTGGCCTCCAAATGATGATGTACATTGTTTAGTTCCAGTAATAGATGCTTGTTTTAAGTTCTCAAGCACATGACGTCTAGTGCTAAGTAAGACATGGTGTCCTGTTCCTGGGATCTGTCCTTGAGAAAGACCCTATAATCAACCATTTATACCTGAATTCCATACAACAAAGAGAAATGTTACACACGTTATACAAAAATATAAACATCACATAACTGGCTCTTTGTTGGCCCCATCAATGAGCTTGGCATTAATATGTTTCATTTTTGCAAATTAAATCATTTAATAAAATCAAATCAATGTCATATTTTAAATTGTGTTTGATTACGTGTCTATACTGTAACAATTTTGTGTGATGAAAAAAACTAAAATCTCACTGTCAGTGATCCCCCAAGCAGTACCAGCACAGCCCACTTGGGGGCTGAAATCCACTGATCTAAATGAGAAGTAATGGACATTTAATCCAGTGTCTGGGTCTGGATTCTTTTAATCACTGTTAGTTAAGCCCATATCCAACTTTTCTTTTTAATTTATTGTATATATACACTACCGGTCAAAGGTTTTAGAACACCCCAGTGTTTCAAGCTTTTTTATTGAAATTCAAACAGTTCAAGTCCAGTGAATATCATGAAATGGTACAAAGGACAGTGCTGAACTGCGAGA
>JBBIGA010000027.1:10308529-10316058 GCA_037576975.1 Alestes dentex | reverse complement strand
GTCGTTTTCTTTGGTATAAGCAGGTAAATACAGTAATAAATTCATTTAATTTACAGTAATAAAAATACAGGGCTTTAGGAAGAACAAAACGAAAAAATGAGAACACTCGAGATGCTCCATGGTTGAAATTCTGGACTGCAGCTGCCACACATGCATCACAGGGCAGCAACCAATCAGCAGCAAGGAGAAATAAATAACGTTCTCAGATTGGCTACTTTAACCTCCCGTCTCTGAGTACAGGTGACTCACTATAACTTCAGTATCAATGGGCAGAGCTAAACTGCTATGGGTTGAATAGGTTAGTTCAGAAATACATTAAAAAAAATAATGATTTTAACTCGTTTTGCAATTTCCAATAATGGACAGTTTAGGCTGTGGAGTGAGTGAAAAGCCAAGAACATTCTAAAGTTTGTCACGGGCAAAGACTTTGCGATCTGATTTTCTAAAGGCATATGTAGATTATTAGGATTACTAAGAGTGTAAAAATATTTTCACCTTCACCCTAATCTAATCAAGATTAAATTCAGTTTTACAGCACAATAAATCTCATATAAAATCTCCCCCAAATTGAAATCTACACCTAGTTTCACTCTACGCATTAACTACAACAAATATTATGAAAACTTTTGGTTATAGTTAATATAGTAGTTCTGGATTCTAGAAACTAAAATGTGGGCTCATTGACGGATTGGAAGAGTTTTGGGTTGGCAATAGCATAGTGGGCAAAACACTTGCCTGTAAACCTGATGACCACAAAGGGGCAGGTTCCCCCACTTTCTACCACTGTTTCCTTGAGTAGGAAGTTTATAACCCTCAGTTGCTCCAGGGTGAATGTCCCTGTAGCTAATGATTGTACGTCTCTGAATAAGGGCGTCTGCCAAGTGCCGCAAATGGTTAAAACTCAGTTCCTAGTCTGGCTTTTGACTTGCATCTGCCCATAAGAGTGCTCATTCATTCTGACGCTTTGTTTAGAGAGAGCATGCCAGCGCGTAATTTCAGCGGGCTCCCGCTCTGCACTAGTCTATTTGTTACGCCACAAAGCACTTGGAATTGGCTGCCAGCCGTCGATTAAATCTGCCGCTTTCATTAGTACACGCCCACAGCGCTGTGGCAGGTGTTTACTCTCCCCCTGCTCAGACATCCTGGCGACCAGACTCGAAACGCTAAGCAGCAGGATTTGCGAAAGCGTTTAGCCTTAGGTAAAAGATTTGGTGCTTGCAGTTTCAGTAACAGGATCAGTAGCCGGATCGTGACTAATGCCTTGCCCGATTGGTGGGCTCTTTCAGTTCTCCACAGACTTAAAAATGCTGGATTGACCAGAAGGTCAGGGCTTCATCTATTAAGCCTCAGGCCTCAGCAGGATGATGGAATTCTAGCGTGTCGCTGATTATTATTTAGCCACTTTCAGTGTCACAATTAGTACATGCAAACTGTTAGGAGGCGTGTTGAAGTAGTGCGGCCGCCAGTGAGGGAGGTAATTAAACATAACATCTGTTACAGTGGCGATCCTGCCTCATCGACTTGAAGGCTGCCCGGTGTTGTGAAAGTTTGGATAACGATGAATAAAATCTTGGACACAAATTTTAGGGTATCTTCTCAATGAGTTATTTCATCAGAGCCTGTCGCTATGAAGTGTAATCGCTGTGGTCATCAAGAGAAGGGAAACATCTATTACTAGTCAATGCTAAATTATGGGTTGTAATTAATTGCAATTGGTTGTTTTAAGAGGGTCTTACAGGAGCTCTGTCAGCAAAAGTCAGGTAATAGTGCAGTGGTCCGCACTAGAATAACTGCACTATTACCTGATTTACCTAATTACGTTAATCACAATTGGTATCTATCCAAATCTGTTGGAATCTACCCAAACCTATTCTTGTGGAGACCACTGCACAATTACCTTACTTTTCCTTACAGAGCTACTGTAAGACCCTCGAAAAACAGACACCAGGAAAACTAAGGTTATGACAGACAAGTTAACTATTAATGTTCTAGTGTACAATGGCATAGTGTAGATCAAAGGTGTATCTTTCCTATATTTTTAAATGAATAACAACTTTTTTATGGTTCTCCAGTCTTTTTTCTTTCTGGAACATATTTTTGGCCCATTTTCAAGCCTGGCAGTCCAGAGAAACGATCGCTGTTCTGTGGCCTACAGCGTGTGCCACCTATGGCTAAAACTCTTCCAGAGTGCACGGCTCCTCATTAGCAGGTTCCTGCTTGAAGACATGCCAGTCATCCCGTATTTATTGCAAAAATAGTACCAGGATGAACATATTTTCTACTATTATGGTGCACAGTATGGTAACATAAGAACGTATGCAAGCAGTCCACACTTCGGAAGAAGTAAACAAACCTGTGATAATGAGTTCCTCCACTAAATGAGACCAGAAAATAGGTCTTAGGTGCAGAAGTATTTGAATGCAGAAGTGTGAAAACATCTGATTGTAAGTAAAGTGGCCATTTTTGTCACGCATGAACACACTACAGCACAGCACACAGTGTGAAATTCCTCTCTGTATTTAACCCATTCACCAAGTGAAGCAGAGGGCAGCCAGGAACACAGCGCCCGGGGAGCAGTGTGTGGGTATGGTACCTTGCTCAGGGTACCTCAGTGGTGCCACTAGCAGTCCTGGGATTCAAACCCATGACTCTCAGATCACAGGGGCATCTCCCTAACCACCAGGCCACCAGCTGCCCCATATGAAATGTAATTTCTGCTACAAACTATTATGAAGCTAGTTTATGGGAGCATGGGAGTCCTAAGTCTTTTATAAGAGTATGAAATGTATGTCCTACATAAGGACTGTATATACTGGAGCATCTTACATCCTTATTTCCCAAATCCAGTACGCAGAGTGTTTAATTCTGCATTTGAGTCCGTTTCTGTATGTTCTGGTTATGTACACAATGTGATTTTATGCATTATGTCATGTTTTGTTTTTATTTTTTTGCAGCCACATTGCCCTAGGAAGGTACTACTACTCACACTTTGGTTGAACATGTCTGTCTCGCGGCGTAGAGTAGTGTACTGACGAAGGTGCTGCTGAATCATCTCTACCCTCTCCACCTCAAGCCTTTCCAACTCCTGCAGAAAACAAGAATAAGAAACGGTTCATCTACAAACAACTGGCATCGCACTATAAAATGTTACTCAGCAACGAACACTCTTTAAAATAATGGCATTAAATGGCAAGAACCAAGGGTTTTTTTTGCTGCTGTGCCATAGAAGCACTATTGGTTCCCTAATGAATGAACAAAATGATCTGATGTGTATGAATAAAGAACATCTGTAAAGGTTAAAGAACCTCCATATAAAGTAAAGATTTTTTGTTATAAGTCAAGAACCATTTAGGAATCTTTATTTTTGTATATAATAGCACAGTTTTACCGATTGAACACGGTGTTGTACAAAGAAAGTGACTAAACAACTGAGAAACATTTGAAGGCTGTTGAGAAGAATAACTATCAAGCTGTCAAGTGTTGAAAGATTTTATTACCAAACTTGTAGTAACCATCTCTTCAAACCACTTGGACTGGGCCTGATTGTAGAGGTCAACACAGCGCATTAGGTCGTCACCTGTTTCGGGCAAAAGCAGAGACAATACATTCAGATGTTTAGAGAAGAGAAAACACAACAGGTGGACTACAGATTTAAAGCTGGAAAATGTTGGTGTACTATACGGACAAAAGTATTGGGACCTCTTAATTATACACTATACGGACAAAAGTATTGGGACCTCTTAATTATTGAATTCAGGTGGCCCTTTACTTCCAGTGAAGTGTAATCTTAATGCTTCAACATACCAAGACATTCTGGACAACGCCATGCTTTCAACTTTGTGGACACAGTTCGGGGAAGAACCTTTTCTACTCCAGCATGACTGTGCCCCAGTGCACAAAGCGAGCTCCATAAAGACATGGTTGGATGAGTTTGGTGCGGAAGAACTTGACTGGCCCACACAGAGCCCTGACCTCAACCCCATCCAGCACCTTTGGGATGAACTGGATAAACTAGATTCTGTAAATGCTCTACAGAATGAAAGGGCACAAATTCCCACAGAAACTCCAAAATCTTGTTGAAAGGCTTCCAGGAACAGTGGAAGCTGTTATAGCTGTAAAGGGAGACCAACTCCAAATGAAAGTTTATGTATTTGACTGCAATATCATTAAAGTCTCTGTTGGTGTAGTGGTCAGCGTCCCAATACTTCTGTTCATTTAGTGTTCGTGGGCCTAGAGCTCCTTTAGCCAGCAGGGGGCAGTTAAAGCCCATTCAATATTTTTCTCTCGGCAACATTTACAGCGTGTAAAAAACGTTTTCAGTGAGGTCAGTGACAGTATGACCGTTGCTAAAATGAATGGTCAGAAGGGAAGTACATTTGTCTATACAGGAAATATTGCAAGAAAAGCAAAGTGATGCAAAAGACAATATCAGACTGCAGAAATCAAGTGACATCTCCATCTATATGGAAATGAGGCAGTGGGTTTAATGACAATTTCCTCAGTAATTGAGGTAAAAGTGATAACTGACAGAGGGAGGACAGCATATTACTATGTTAGATGTTTCCCGCTGATTTACAATGTGAATTGTGCGTAGGTGTGTGGGTGTGTGTGTGTGTGTGTGTGTGTGTGAGAGAGAGAGAGAGAAAGAGAGAGAAAGGTTTTTCTATAGCCATGGTGGATTGCAGCTTGGCATCTACACAGTTACCTACCCAGTCAACCAAGTGACGTGGACCAAGATTTGATATTCCCATTAAAGTGTATTCTAGTTAAAACCACATGTACATTAATATAGTTGTAATTAAATAACACAGAATATTAGACATGTATAATACATATATATGCATTTATATGTCCAATATAAAATGTATGTTGGACAAGCGCGATACTGAGTTGTTAGTAGTTGGTGGTAACGAAACACTCACGACTCAAAACGATGATACATTTGCGATTATTTGCAATAATCAGCGTGTACTGCATTACACGCTCCGAGTGTAATCGTTTCAGAACTGTGGCATACAATCCAAAACATTACCATTCGAAACAGTGTATTCAATTTTAAAATCGTATCACTAATGAGCCATTCAGTGTCCTCTGAGAGACCATTTTCAATCTTTTGTGGTAAACCACCATCAAAAAACAAAACTAGGCACCTGGGTACATCTTCTCTCTTATAGCTCTGCTTAATAATATCGCCAGAACATGCTACTTGGCAGTCTTTCGTATTAAAAAACGTTATATTTATATGAATAAAATCAGTCTGTGTTGTATATCTGTATGTATGTATGTATGTATATAAAATAAAAATAAGAATTGCAATCTATATTTATAAAATTAGATGGAAATGCTTAGATTAAGCAAAAAATGATCCTCAGATACCAAGAGACTTAGAAGTCCTTGTGTCTTATTATTGTGCATAAAAACAGAATAGATTGCTTATTTCACGTTTAAAATACGTTTTCATGCTTTCTTGGCAGATTTAATATATTTAGGAACACAGAAGAACAAGGTATTTTGCTTATTCCAAGAAATGTATAGTAGCAAATACTAAATGTTGCTCACCCAACCATTTCTGGGCAAGAAGGACGCAATTTCTTAGTATAAAAAATAATGTAATTTATATATAACAAATAGTCTTGTCGAAAAAAAAGAAATAACCTTTCTTGCCTTCATATCTGATCACTCGTGGTGTTCCACAAGACACCAAAACTGAATAATTAGCAAAAAAAAGTAATTTCACCCCTACACGAGTCAATATAATAAAGGTTAGATTTTCTGTATATCATACATAAGACCTCTGTATTGTTCTTTTGCTTAAAATTCTTTCCACACTTTATGGTAGTGCAGGAGCCTGATTGACACATTTAGTGTCCTGCAGAAGGCACGTCACCCCATGAGGAACCAGGCACCAGTGTGGTCCTCTTCACTGCCTGTGCGTCACTCAGATTAGCGGACTCAATGTTCTCCCAGTCTGGGAAAATACTCTCCCACGAGGCGTCACAGAGTTTAGAGCTTTGTGAACCGCATCCTGTGGGCTGTCGAGCTCCTCTCACCGTTGAGGATGAGTGAGTGGCCAGTGCAGGACAAATCCAGCATTGATAGAACCCGCACAGTGTGGCCAGAAGCTCAGCGTGCTGGACTGCTTTTAATAGCCCTTCCCCACTGGGTCTATTATCCCACCGTAAAAACACAGATCACCACACTGGACGTCCACTTTCCAGCACCCTCTGGAGCCAACGGGACCTGGCTCCTATTAAACGCGGGATCCTGGGGCTGGGCCAAACCACTTTCGGCCCAGAGCAGGGGCTCGAGCTCCTACCCGTCACGCTTCTCACCCCTTCTCCAAACAGCTCCTGAAACTCTTCCTGGCCCAACGGCACAACAATAGCAGGCAATTTATGCTCCACGCTAGAGCAGCCCGTGGAAAAAAGCTGCTTATGCAACTTTAAAGAAGGGGCATCGGGTGAAGCTGGGCTTATTTCACAGGCAAAACTATCATGGGCAAAAAGTGCAAGAGAGGATGAGGGAAGCGAGGGTGGAATGAAGCCTCCAGTTGAACGCACTTAAAATTAAAAACACATAGATATTTGTCCCTTCGGTGCTGTGCAATCTACCACCTATACTGGTATACCAGTATTGGCATTACACTGATTATATATTGATGTAATATTGATCTTCAGTTTAACAGATATTGATAGATAACAAATTCTATTAATTCTACTCCATGAAACAGTGGCATCCCTGCTGCACTTTTTAAAATTAAACATGATTTTATACATGACTTCTATGCTATATGTCATATGCTGGCTGCTTAAGAATAAAAAAATAACACATAAAACTAAAGAAATACTAGGCTTGCTTTGTGGAAAAGTGGTTGATATTTACAATACTGGGGAAAGGCAAACTTTAATAACATATCGTGTAATGGCCCACAGTAACTCATCACACGGTGACTGATGACTTTTTGGGTTTTATACGTTTCTCAAAAAAATTAACCCTCACTTGTGCATTAATTGTTTCATGTTTAAGTCCAAGGCATGACATTTTAGGCTCAAGCTCCTCTGAAAAGGCCAAAAATTGTGAGAAAATTGTGTTGAAAGATTCCAGCGAATTCCATTAGTGATTTTATCCGGAAGCAGCAGTATGAGAGGTTTAAAACAGTCGACTATGGTATTTATTCATCTTTTCAGCATCTATAGTGTCTTCTTGTTTTGCAGTGAAAGTGCAATAAAAGCATTAGTGACGTAAATGCTAACGGGTTAGCCTGCTAAAAGGGGATCCACCTCACCTATATCCTAAAAAATATTCAACAAATAATGAATGGTGCTCCAGATATTAAAGAACTAATTAACTCTACGCTTTATAACCAAACCGGCTGTACTCTACACGACTAAACAGAAACTTCTGACAGCTAAATTAAGTTGATACAATAATTTATGTTTTTGAGAGTGTTGTGTGGATGTACAGAGCTGAACAGGGCAGCGGAGCGTCCTGGAGTCCCTCTCTTACTGCAGTCTGCTGGACTGGTTCTG
>JBBIGA010000027.1:10267465-10284412 GCA_037576975.1 Alestes dentex | reverse complement strand
CAGAGAGAGAGAGAGAGGGAGAGAGAGAGAGAGAGAGTACATGGATGAATGAGTGGAGGTGTGACAAAAACACACTAACCTACAGTCATGAATGCTGAGTACAAATCGACAAATCGACAATGGAAAGGATGGGGGAGCAGAATGATGCCGAGAGAGAGAGAGAGAGAGAGAGAGAGAGAGAGAGAGAGAGAGAGAGAGAGAGAGAGAGAAGACAGAGAGAGACAGAGAGACAGAGAGAGACAGAGAGACAGAGAGAGGGAGACAGAGAGTCTGACAGAAAAACAAAGGTCTGACAGAACGACACAACAGTAAGTGCACTGAACACTCACAAAAAGGAACCAGAAATGGTTCTTTAAGTGTTGCCAGAGAAAAACAAGTTTAGTGCCCTTAAGAACCATTTTTGTAAATGACAATGTGAGGATGATTTTAAAGGTTTAAAGACCTTTCCAACAGAGCAAAAGTTTCATATAAGGGAGAAGAACCCACACAACACTTACCTTCAACAAATTTTATCTAACCTGGCTGTTTTTGTTTTTTAAATAGGGAACCAAAAATGGTGGTTCTATGGCATCACACTAGAACCCTTTCTGACACCCTCATTTTCAAGAGAGTATAATATAGAAAAAGGAAATAAATGGAAATAGAAAGAGGGGTGCTTTTAGGCAATGTGCAACTGTTAGAAAGCAAAAATGGGAGAGCAGAGAAGAAAAATCAGCTTTTATTTACTCAAACTGCACCACACCTCTCCCCTGCTGCGTGCATGCGTGTGTGTTTGAGTAAGAGGGGAGGAGGGGAGAAATAGCCGAGATAAGCATTCAGAGACTAATTGGGATTGGAGACGAGACACGCCGTCACACATGACCAGTGGAAACACTCTTCCTTCATAGGTGCGTGTGTGTGTTTGTGCTTGTGAGCTGGGAGGGGGGTGGGATGGGGTGGGGTTACCTGTTTGTGAAGCTGCATGATGCTTCAAGGTATCTGTATTCACTGTGCGAAAAGAGTGCGCATCTGCCAGTGTGTGTGTGTGTGTGTGTGTGTGCGTGTGTGCATGTGTGTGTATAATGTGAAGGGGTGGAACTGAGAGTGAGTGCAGGTGCTATATTTACACATGAACCGAGCAGCAGACCTCTGTTCTCAAGCGTGTGTGTGTGTGTGCGTGTGTGTGCGTGTGTGTGTGTGTATGTGTTGTTCCCAGTGTTCTACCTTCCATCCATGATGCTTATCTCTGAGCAAAACAAACCAAGTGCATCTCCTCACACCCTCCTAATGACCATGTGTAGCAGACACACAGCATAGACACACATACACACACAAAAACATACACACAGACACACAAACATACACACACACACACTCCTGAAGAAAACTGGATCGCAGCATGGAGATATGTAACAGCAAAATGCAGCAGACAGCCACACACACACACACACACACACACACACACACACACACACAGTGTCCTGCGGACGATCACAATCACAGCTTGTGTGCAAGTAGCAACAGCAAAAGGCAGGACACACACAAACCTTTTCTCTCACCTTTCTCCAGAACATGGCAGCGCTGGCCCAGAACCTACCGCTCTGTCCCGTCCTGTGCTGTCCTGTCCTGCTGTTTCCTGCCATTCCCCCAGACATGCCACAGCCCTCCGTTCTCCCCTCCCGCACCTCTTGCCCAGCTACAGTCTGCCTTTCCCCGGCCTGGCCCTGGCTCAGCCCCTGACCATGTTCTAGTGTTCGCAAGAAGGCTGCCCATATGGCCTGCTCTCCTCCTGGCTGCGCCTGTCTGCTTGCTGGCATGCCAGCACCTCCGTCCTACCACTCGGCGGGTCACGTGGCCTGCCAAGGATTTGACTTGGCCCGACTTCAGCTACTGGTTTACCTGTTACCGTCACATACACAAGTGGCTTTAACCCTTTCAAATGTGGATGCAGATTTCAGGCCCTCAGACCCATAACCACTTACACAACTTACAGTACGTCTAATTGATAATATCTTTCTAGTAGTTACCGAATTATTCATTGCAGTTATTCATCTCAACTCCGTCCAAACTCGACTGACAAAATTCTGTCCAACTAGACCCTTCAACCAAACACCTCGACCAAATTCTATCCAAAGCTGACTTTGGCATGATAAAATTCTGTCCAAACATGACAAACTTGTGTCCAAACTATAGCTTGATAAAATCCTGTCCAAACTTGACTGTAGAAAATGTTGTCCACACCTGGCTAGAGCCCTATTAGAGCCCAAAGCCAACAAAACAAAACCACATTCCTAATAAAAGCACCTGTGAATGTACTGTGCCACACCGACCTTCACCATCCTTTTACACATAAACGAATCAGACTTCATAGCCAAATCATCAGTTATTCCAAATTAAGTTTAAATTATACTTTAAAAACAGGGAGTTATACAGGGAAAACCTGACCCAAGCCCAAGAAATCATGTCAAAAATCAGTTTTCAAATGTCTTGAAAAGTCAGGTCATGTTGGGCTCAGACAAGTGTTTCATTTGTCTATTGCCCAGACATGCAGTCTAAGACAGCTAAGCAGAGGAGAGTCACTACTTAGTGATCTGACATTTGATTTGAGGCCAGCAGTGAGCAAAAAAGAGGACACAGATTACTTTAGATGAGTATGACTAGGCAGAACCTGCCATGGAGCATTACATAAGTGCAGAAGATCTGATGTTTGTGCCACAATGGATGTGATTCAAGTGTCGCTTCTTAACGTCTTGAAATACCAAAAGCCTGGCATAGTTCCATACTAAACAACACATAGGGCTGCCAAGCAGGAGCTTAAGGTATATACGTGTTCTCCAGGCTTTAAGCAGCCATGGCGCACAGACTTACACATCAATCCTCTTAAAGTTCTCAGCTGTCACCTGCCTCAGCAGGACAGTACCTGGCTGTTCACGCTGGCTTTACGTTGCATCATGTCTACCTTCTCCAGCTGCAGGACAGGAGTCTGGCATCCGTTCACTGGAAGTACAAGAGAGGACAAGGACTTACACCAACCTCCTGCTGCACACTGAGACACTCTCATCATCCATGCAGTGTAAGATGTGTTTAGACTTGAGCATGTTTTGGTCTTTACCATTATAATGTAATTCTATAATTTAAGAATCGGTATCAACAGGTTCATTTGTGTACAAACACAACTGTGGCATAGATTGAAAGTTTACAGATCTGGCAGGATTTCTCTGCTTGGTTCAAAGAACTATGACTGAGACACAACTAAGATAAAATATGGATAGGAAAAACAAACACCCATCTGACAGATCCTGTGCAATGCTGCCTGAGAGCCAGGAGTCATTCCTGTCACCTCCTCAGGGCTTTCCAATAATGACCCTGGCGTCAGGGCATCACCATCCATACCCAAACATGGTTCCTGGCCATATATACTACCAGCCAAAGGTTTGGGATAATTTGTTTTCGACAAGAAAAAATATGATACAATAATAGATACCATACAGATAATATGTATTTAGTCACCATATTTCAAATAATGCGTATATACAGCTATGAAAAAAAAAATAAGAGACCACTTTTCTTTTCTTTTTTTCTGTTCACTGTTTGTACAGTTTGCAGCGGTGAGTGTGTGTTTGTAAAATGCACAAGTTGCGTTTCTTTTATCAACTATTGCACTGTGTAAAAAAATAAGAAACGCCTCCATATGTGTTGTAAGTGTAAATGTGTTTGTGTAGCAGCTTTTCTATGTGCTGTATTCCAGCAGCTTCGCTCCTGATTCAGTTTCTGATGGGATGAAACAGAGTCACACATAAACACACTCTGCTCAGCATTACTATTTTAATTGTTGCAACTGTACAACAACATAATAATGTTGTGTAGTTTAACATTTCAAAAGGTATAATAAATTATGTACGTGTATTATTTTTACATTTTCTCGAAACCTTTTTTTGTTTGGAATTTTGATTCAAGTGTTGTCAATAGTGTATAAAATAGTAGTGACATGCACATTTTATACAGACACAGTCACACAAATTACAAAAGCAATAAGCTAGTAGGAAGCTGCAGAGACTGTTCACGTATGTATGGAATGATAAATTAAGCTGCAGATGGTTTCATAATGATTAAGAAAGCTGTATAATAATGCGGATGAAGATAGATTTCAAGAATCTACATTGTGCTTTTTCGAAGAACAAAACCCTGTTTCGTTGAGGAGGGACCACCCTACCCACATGCACCTCCATAAGTGGCTGTGGTACTACTGGGGATCGAAAACATTCAACATTTAAAAACCCCAAAACTTATTTACCTTAAATCTTTATTACTTAAACCCATCCCAAATACACATGGAGTATACACACTTTATTTATGAGGACAGTGAGTACTGACACAGCAAATACTATGTCTGTGAAAGAGATATGCGTAAAAACAAAAATACTATGCAGTCCTAAATGATGAAGCCAGAAGATTATAAACAGATTTAAACTTTATTGTAAAATATTTTCCTCTGAGAATACAGGAGACCCGAGAAGCTAATCAAGATTTTAAAATATGTCTGTCCACTTTGTGCCAGACATAAAACAGGAGCAGGAAACCCGATGTGGCTATATGATGAGGTCATGGCCAAACCTTCAGAACTGGAGGCTGGGCTCTGAGCAGAAGCTGGGCGAAGTTCTCCACAAAAACATTTACTTTACTCCAAAAATAGTGATTTTGGGCAACTTAGATGAAACCCCGAGTGACTGCCAGAGAGCTGAGATTCTCATTATGTTAGCGTTGATTGCAGCTGCACATCACTCTTCAGCCAGGATTATTATCTTGTAATAACTCAAAGGGCCCGAGTGAAAAAGTCAGAGAAACTTCAGAGAAAATAATATAACCTGAGAGGGCAGTCCCATAGTATCTGCCAAAGCATGGGGCAAAGTGTCTGACCTGGTGCATTCTAGGATCATTATTATTATGAAAATAATTATTATTGTTGTTGTTACTGCTGCTGTTTACTATACATTTAAATGAGACCACTTACTTAACCACCATTGATTACTTACTTTTTATTAACGTCTCTGAACCGTAGTAATAAATAGGTGCAGCAATTTCAGTTATATGGAGTTTGTCATCATTTCCAATACTGTTCTCGTACTGTGTATATTGATGCATGCTATCCTAAAGACTTTCATTCATCATCCTTCCCCTCGCCGCAGCAGTAGTCCAGTGCGTGTGGGGAAAGTACACGTGAGCCATTCGCAGCGACCCCTCGGGCTGCGCGGAGAAAGCGCTTAACAGGCCCCAGATAACAAACCTTGCCTTCGGGAGAGGAATAGCAATGAAATGGGAAGGCAGGAGAGCAGCAGGAGAAGGAATAATATAAGACAAGCTGTAGTGCATGCACATCAGGAGGTTTAAATGTGGCTACTACTATTGTCGTGGCCTTCGATCCCCTAAAGCAATGGTTCAGCCAAAAATCTGCTTATAATAAAAACTGCGGTTTGCTTCTTTAGTTTGGTGCTTGAGCTAAAAGGCTAATGACACTAATATGAAGCTTACAGCCAGTATTCAGCATTACAGAAACCGCACATGGACTAATCGAGTCATCTGAAATATAAGCGCTTATGAGTTTCCTGAAATCGTATGCCATCCTGTCATCAATGAAATTAGACAAAAATACAGACACGAGGCTCCAATGTTGATTTTCTTCTGAAATGTTTGCCCCGTATCATCACAGTAACAGCTAATACGGAGCTCCGTTACTTATTTAGACAGCACCCCAAGTTTTATTAGCCAACAAGGAGGCAATATTGTTTTTGCAAAGAGTGTGTGCGTGTTGAACTGCTGATCAGAGTAGAAAGAAGGCTCATTCAAAACAGCACATCACTCGTTTTTTCATCACCCTGTTTTTTATTACAGCATGCTTGATGGTTAAGGCTACTTTTTTTAATGTAAAATATTAATTCTGGATATGTAACGCAGCGACAGAAACCACAAGAGTAAGTTTATTTGAGATTACATAACGTTTGAGGCACATGTGTGATGATTTACACATGCGGGTTGCACGAGAAAGATCGGTGGCTCAGAGCTTTCATCAGCTTTTATTAGTTACATCGGCCTCTTAGCTCTAGCACAAAACTATAGACACTCACTTTGGAAACAAAATCTGTCTCTGCTGACTGACTGCAGTCAGCAGAGAAAGATTTTGTTTCCAAAGTGAGTGTCTATAGTTTTGTGCTAGAGCTAAGAGGACGATGTAACTGTGTAAATGTTGTTGATTCCATCACTTTATGACGAGATCTGGGTCCGGTTTCAGAAGTATTTTACTATTAAGATCATCTTAACTGGTAGACAAAGCATCAATGTGATGTTAGATCTACTATTTAAGCATCATTTCTGTGCTACAAGGCTTTTGGGAAGCCCAGACCCATCAGGCGAATGGCTTACTAAAAGATATCGGATATATAAAAATTAAATATAGCACAAATGCATGAGTAGAGCATATATAAGGCAGATGCAAGCCACATAAAATCACTGGACCCTTCTGTATGCCTCCCTTGGGAAAGATATATAGGTTTTCTTCTGACGTGGTCATCAGTAGGACAATCAGGCCTGATGTCCTCTAGAGTACTGAAGCATGAAACTGTGTGTAATGTCATTTAGGGTGTGTAATGTCATTTTAGGGGCATGGGGTTACCTGAGTTCATGCGTGTTCGAGAAGTCTTCGGAGCAGCGGCGGGTGTACATGGCCGTTCCCACGTTGTCTCTGAAATACATATATAACGTGGAAGACGTCTTCTGATGAACCAGACCGATCTACAGTCATTCTTTTATATGTATTATTTATTTATTTTATATATGTTTAGAGAAACTGATCCATGTAAAGTTTAACTGCGTATGTTAGCATATGACCCTGATTTGGTATTCCAGCATCCCTCAGGACCAGTTTGGTCGCTTTGAAGATATTTGCATGCAACATTCAGCCTCCCACTGTAATAAAAAAAGTCTCATCTGGATGCTCTGGAAATTTTGAAGGATGCTCCAAAATGTGTTGTGAATTCTAAGGAGCATCGTGACTGTTAGCCTTCATGACTATCCACCATTAACTCCTAAATTGTGTATCAAATAAAACGTTTTTTTTAGACAACGTTATGTTATCATATATTATCATATGTTAATATACATCAGCCCCAATTTTGCAACCTGACAAAGAAGTGTTTCTTTCTCTTTATTTCCTGCAGTACCTCCTCACACAGGCAGCTGGTGGCCTAGTGGTTTGGGCATTCGCCCTGCAATCAGGAGGTTGTGGGTTCAATTTCCAAGACTGCTAAGCACCTCTGAGGTACCCTGAGCAAGGTACTGTCCCCACACACTGCTCCCCGGGGCGCTGTGTTCCTGGCTGCCAGCATGACTGTGCCCCAGTGCACAAAGCAAGGTCCCTAAAGACATGGCTGGATGAGTTCAGTGTGGAAGAACTTGACTGGCCCACACAGAGCCCTGACCTCAACCCCATCCAGCACCTTTGGGCTGAGTTGGAACTGAGATGGAACGAGCCAGGCCTTCTCGGCCAACATCAGTGCCTGACCTCATACATGCTCTACAGAATGAACAGGCACAAAACAAAAACACTCCAACATCTTGTGGAAAGCCTTCCAAGGAGAGTGGAAGCTGTTACAGCTGCAAAGGGATGACCAACTCCATATTAAAGTTTATGTATGTAAATGCAATGTCATTAAAGTTCCTGTTGGTGTAATGGTCAGGCGTCTCAAAACTTTTGTCCATATAGTGTACAGTGTCCAATGTCAGTTGCATGAGAACAGAAAAGATGTATCAAAGCCTTCTTTATCCTTCTCCTAGCCTGCAGTAGAGAACAACCAACTAAGGGTAATCTCTCTTTTACCCAGCCTGGACTTTTTTGCTTAGTTGACCTTATTGTGTTTTCAATGGGTTTTTTTTTTTTTTTTGCACTTTCACTTGCAAAATGTATTGCTCTTTCCTGGCAGCAAGTGAAGGGTCAATTTCCCCAAACAGAGGAAAGTACCAGTGTAAGCATTATTTGGTAATCTGCTGCAGATAGTAATCTCAGATATAGAGTGGCTATTTTGGCAGCCATTCCTGCAAATGCTATTTTAGAATTAGGTGTCTAGAAGGAACATGCTTGTGTTACTCTGTGTAAGATGATGAAGAATTGTGGCCTAGTTGTAGCTGTCAGCTGAAAAGACTGTAGCAGAAAGATCTTATTTTCATTAAATGGATTTAAGTGGCAGTAATAGATCGTATTTATTATGTACATTTGGCACTCGTTTGGCTTGAATATCTTCCAAGAAATACATTTAAATGATCAGAATTAAATCTCTATACTTACTTCAAATCAAAATAGTCTCAACATTCAGCTTAATCAAGTCTGGTAAGGCACATGTATCAGATTTCTCATATAATAAGAGGAAAATGGCAATTATTCACATATACAAGAAAACAATACAGGCTGTTGAAAAAGACTGACAGGCAATCCGAGAGGGGCAAATATTGCGAAACAAAAAAAAAGAAAGAAAACACACTGAAACTGTTTACAAAGCAAAAGCAACAGCACGTGGCTGAGCCGTGCACAAAAATAGCCTGTGGACAGTTCAGCCAGTATTCAGTGGAGACCTGCAGTGCCAAGCCAATGCCAGAAATGTGGAGGGTGTGCCAGCTTGGAGCCGAGCACAATCCAGAACATGTTCCCACAAAAGAGATATTAGATCAGTTGTGCTGGTTCGAAACAAAGCGATCCAAATCAGCATTGCAACGGAGCATTCTGATCCAGGATCAGCCATTAGCGACGGGTATTTCAATTTGGATGTTTTCAATTTGGATGCTTTGAAAATCTGTGCACACATGAAAATACTGATTTTTACACCTTTTAGCAACAAGTTTCATATTTGCAATGAACAGCAAAATGATGAGCTATATTACCTTAATACAGCAAGTTGCCTTTAAATTCTGTGTGGACTGAATTTGGAATGTTTAATAATAATCAGTGTGTTACACTACTTTAAGCCAATGTTCTTGTCATCTGAAGTAAATTTTATGTCAGCCAAGCTAACTATTTATCTAAAACATCACATGGTTGAGTTTCTGTGATTACGGTTTAGCAGGTGGATGCATACAAATATTTTATTAGTGTGTATCCACTCTACACGTTTTAATCATGAACCTTATTTTCATGACAGTTGTGTAAGATACGATGGAATTTCCCATCCACTCTTTATCTGCTCTCCTCATGGTGTTAATGCTATAAAGAAAGCCATGCATATTTAGGGGCTATTTTGTTATTTCATACTGTATTACAAATTTTTTTACAAATTGAAAATTGTTCTTTGCACAGTACCATAGAGTAACTATTTTTGGTTCTCTATAGAAAATTTCATTGCCGGAATTTTTCATTGTAAATGAGATGCGAGTGTGTGAATGACCTTTCAATACACACTGACCAGCCACAACACTAAAGCCACTGAGAGAAGAACACTGATTATCTTGTTACAGTCGCTTCTTTCAAGGGGTGGGAAATATTAAGCAACAAGTGGACAGTCGGCTCTAAAGCTGACAGAGCATCTCCAAAATGGCAGGTCTTCTGGGGTGTTCCCGCTATGCAGTGGGGCAGCCTAGTGGTTTGGGCATTCGCCCTGCAATCAGGAAGTTTGATTCCCAAGACTGCTAAGCACCTCTGAGGTACCCTGAGCAAGGTACCATCCCCACACACTGCTCCCCGGGCGCCGTGTTCCTGGCTGCCCCCTGCTTCACTTGGTGAATGGGTTTAAATACAGAGGAAGAATTTCGTGCTGTTCACACTGTGTGCTTTCGTGTTTTCACGTATGACAGAATGGTCACTTTCACTTTAGTACCTACCAAAAGTGGTACCAGCAACAGCATCATGGGCGCCCAATGATGACTGATGCATGTGGGAAGCAAAGGCGGTGTGATGCTCTGGGTAAGGTTCTGCTGGGAACACTAGGGTGCTGCCATATATGTCGATGGTACTGTGACATATACCACCTACCTAAACATTGTTGAGGACCAAATACACCCCTTCATGGCAACAGTATCCTATGGTAGTGGCCTCTTTCAGCAGGATAA
Organism: Alestes dentex; assembly: GCA_037576975.1. Lineage (NCBI taxonomy): Eukaryota > Metazoa > Chordata > Actinopteri > Characiformes > Alestidae > Alestes > Alestes dentex. The sequence continues at coordinate 10,274,347 of JBBIGA010000027.1, read as the reverse complement.
TTCATCATGCCACACTACAACAAATGTTCAGGAATGGCCTGACGAACATGACAAAGAGTTCAAGATGTCGTCTTAGCCTCCAAATTATGGGGTGTAAATGACAGCTTATATTTTTTACTTTAGCAACAAATGGAGATGCGACATTTTGTGTAGTGTAGGTTTTCACTGCAGTGCACAAAATGACTTGATGAAATGATCAGTGTTATCAGTACTGGTACCAGGATACTAGTATTAGCATTACATGATATAGTGTTTGACCATCTCCGTCACAAATCATGTTCTCTCTCCCTCTCTCTTTCTCTCCCTCACTCTCTGGCCTCCATCCCAAACACTGTAAACACAGGCTGCCCCATGGGAGAGACGCCTGGGCTTTATTCCCTAACTACTGATAATGATCACTATTAAAGAGGCCTGCCTTCAACGTGCACTTCTATTAGCTTTCACTGGAAAACAAATAGTTGTTACAGTATTTTGCAGGCCAGACAGAGTGCTGCAGTTCATCAGGAAAATGAGAAAATGAAAAGGTTATAGAGCCAGTGTATGTGTGTGTGCGGAGGGTGGCTAATATGTGTGTGTAAATCAGATTAATCCATTCCAGATCAGTTCTGTGGCTCCCTCTTCAGATGAATGGCTTGTGGAGATGATGGAGAATGCTAATGATACTTCCCAGCCTGCGGCCATTCGCAAGGCAGAGATGGCTTCTATGGTTACACAACAAAATACAAGCAAAAGCTTGCACCCTTATCAAACGTTTGCATTCTTTATCGAGCTCTGCTCGCCTGCTGAGAGCAGCTTTGGGCTAGATTCATAAGCAATGCAGCTGATAAGAGATAAGCTACTTGCTGTTCAGTTTGTGCCACAGTAAGGAGAATCGACGAAAAAGTATATTCCTCTTAAAAGGTCAGGGCAGCAAATAAGACCTAATGCACTTGGCATTTTAAAGTAGCCAGTTTTACAACACATTTGCTATGTTTACCACATTTCAATGTGTTAGCATGTATAGCTGCATCATTTTTATGTGGTATATGTACTTTTTTTATTACATGCGCATCTTCACCTCAAATACAAATCACTGTCCAGTTTTTTGAAACCCTTAATCTGTAGGCCCACCTTGCTGGCGTATAGTTAGAGAAAGTAAGAAAGTGTGTCGATGGTCATTTCCTGACCATAGAACTGGTTTTACAGGCCAAGACAGACTTCTATGCCAGGGCATATTTCTACCTTTTTATAATTAAAAAAAGCCAGAGTTTGTTAATGAACTGGACATTGTCAGTTTATTTTAAATAAAAGGGGCTATTTTCCGCTTGTTTGGTGTTCCAGGTGGTTGCTAGTTGCTTGTGATACAAAATGGTTGTTGCTAGGCAGTTGGTAGGTTATTTGTATAGAATAATAAGAAATAGGACACATCTTAAAAACCATAACTGAAACACAGTGTGGTTCAAGATACTACCTTTTTTCTTTTAGATGTTTATACTAGTAGCCCTTGATGACAAATCCGATTGGTATCAGGTTTCAACATTGGTGTTGGAAAAGAAAAAGTGGCCATCTCCAATTACAACTAACCAAAGATCTCCAGGAAGTAAACAGAAGAGTAGGCCTACCTTTGCTACTAGTGTTGACATAGTATTTGCGTCCCTCAGCTGACCTGTAGCACTTCCAGCCAATAGGAAGAGGAGCACTATCCACCTCCACTTCTACAGTAGGATTTGTAGGAGACTCCTGGGACACACAACACAAAACTTTGAAGAAACTGGAAACAGGCTGGTACAAAAAAACGCAATTCTGATTAAAAACGTTCGGCCTTATCTGTGATTTCAGGGAATTCTTTAACATCTTTTGCATTCCCAACAGAGCAGTGGTACCCAAATCTGGCCTTGGAGTATACATAAGGTTGAAAACTGTGCTATAGAGTTTTGGGGCCAAGGACATATAGAAGTTTACAATTGAAATGTTAACTGTCTGATATCTAGTTCAGTACAAAAGATCACCACTTTCCATTTTTGGACATGCCAACAGCAATTCTTTCTACAAATGGTGTTAGTAATCAAATGACTCTTCCCATGAGTCATATTACCATGTGATGCGAGCACAATGACCAATTTCAGATGTCCCAGCAGAATGTCTGACAAATCATATCTGTTTAGTCTTCACTACCCTTTACTAATAAACACAATAATATAACCCTGTCACAAGAAATAACGGATGGCAATCATATTACTGCTCGAATCACAACATATTACTTTTAAGGAGCCCTAGATATTCAATAGACAATGGTCTGTCAGTAGGGCGTTTGTGTGTAAAGAGTGGAAATAGACAGGGACAAGAGACTATTGTAATCATTACCTGACAGGATTCACACTTTATATCTTGCCTGTACCGTACACAAGGACTACACACAGAATGTATCGTACACAAGGACTACACACTTAAAAGTAAAGGTTACTAAATCTTTCTCGACTTGAATGGATGGTTCTTTAAACTTTAGAAGTTTTTTTGCACTCACACTTTCAATTCGTCAACCAATGAAAGGTTACGTAACGGAAAAACGTGGCATTTTTCCAAAGAAACCTTTATGGTGCTTTTAGTTTTAAGTGTATGTGCCCCAAGCTCCCAGTTTGAGACCTAGAAACCCAGACTCCATAAACCCGCAGCTACTGTCAGGGCTCATGTATTGCATTATGAAAAGTGAACATATGCAGCAATGTGCCACAGAAATACTTCATTCTCCTTAATTTAATGGAGCAGGGTACATAGCATGACCAGAACAGTAATTCAGCCGTTTAATAGTATATGACCTGTCAAAAACAAAACGAATGGCTTCTCACACCTTATCTACAGCTTCCAGCAGTGTCTCAGACTGAAAAGACAAACAGAGAGAGGAAGCCAGGGGGAGGGGGAGTGCACAGGAACAATAAAAAGACAAAAGACAGAGAGCAAATAGAGAAAGACAGCAGAGATGGAAACAGGGTGAAAAGAGAATGGTAGAGCTGAAATCAGCTAGAAAGAGTCAGTGAGGAAGATGCAATGCACTCAGACTCAGATCAATCTGAACTTCTGATCTCAAACATACATAGAGGCTATCCATGGAGGCTCTATAGGGGAGAGGAACAAAAGGCCAGAGGGAACGAGGGCTGAACTTAGTATGTACCCTGTTAATCATAAGAATAATAATTGTACTACACATCATACTATAAATGATTCACAAACTGTTATGAAACTAATACGTAAAATGATTGAAGGGTTGAAGTGCGAATCCACAAACAAAACAAAAACCTTCACATTTTCAGATCTGATCATCATTTTTACTTATCGTAATAAATAGAGCAACAGCACTGGGAAGTCATCGGAAGAGAAGAGTAGATTTAAAGGTAGAAATTGTCACTTTGTGCTGCAGCACTGAAGGAGTGAGGGGTTAAAGGAATGCTAAAAAGCAGGCAACACATTCTACAGCATCAGGCTGCCACGACCGCTGCGGTGTGGGCGGACCACCTCTTTTGATGTGTGACATAAAAGAGATTCTGCACTCCTTCATTCCCCTCCCTCTCTCTCTCTCTCTCTCTCTCTCCATCTATCCTTCACGCTCTCTCTTTCTGTTTCTCTGTCTCAAGGTTTAGACGAAGACCGGGCGCATGCTGCGAGGGGGGCACAATGGTGAGCTCTTTTACGCACAAGGGGGCCATTCTGAACTGTATTGCTCTTTCGTTCAGCCGCTTCAGCAGAAAGACAGCAGGTCGTTTGGGTGCACTGCTGGTGTGAGCATCTTTCCCCTCGGCCTCCTCAAATCAGCACACGCAGAATTCATCCACTAGTACTGTGCTGCTGTTTCCATATTCCCTTATAGGCTTTGAGAAACAGTTAGGAGTTGGGAAAAAATCAAACTGACGCAAGTGGAAATGAAAAAAAAATTGTTTGGTGTCTGAAGTTTGCTTCTGTAGTTTAGCACTGGAGCCATAAAGCTAATGTAACTAACAGGTAATGACAGCTTACACCTCGCCAGGTGGCTTTTTTTCTGAACAGCATATCTAAATCATCACATTCTTGCTTCGAGTGTCACGTTGTTAAATAATCTCGAGCAAACTTGCTCAAGCAGTTTCTGACACTGTCCCACTCAGGCATATGGGCGCCTTCCCAAGTATATTTCAACCCAGTTAAATTTCACAGCATGCTGACTTTACAGCCCACAGACTCTCTCGCACTCGCATATGCGCTGCCTTTGTGCAGAAATTTCAATACTTTCAGCCCCTCAGAGGGAAGCACGCTTATTATATTGTTATTAGAACCTCCCTCTGTATTATTTCTGTATTCACTCTTTTTAAAGTAAATATGAATAAAAAAAAAAAGATTATTATCCTCCTCAAACTTATTTATTTATTCATTATCACTGTTGATTTTACAACACATTTTAAGCGAAACATTCATCAAACAATCTGTCGTACCCAACCTCAAATAAAAGGATACGGTGCAAGGAGAGCAGTGGCCCAAATGTTTCAGTTCCTGAATAGAAAAAGACAGCCTGTTCTTTCCCATTCGGTCCTCAGTGCTGAAACATCTCTGATCTTTTATCTCGAATCCGCTCAGTGTGTGAAATCAGTTAATCTGCATGGGTCCCGAACAGCCGGCTCCACAGTTGCTAACCCCTCAGTCTCTAAAACATCGCCAGCCTGCTATAGTAATGAGTGTAGAATAAAGAATCACATATTCCCTCAAACATGATCATCCACTGACTATTAATGACATTTTGAATTCACTTTTGGTTTGTGACTTTCCAATGCACTCATGATAGCACTAAATTTACCCGGCGCTAATGAAAGGAAAGTGACCAGAGACCACGACAGAAGATTAGACATTGAGTTAGAATGCCGGGAGAGGAGAAGAGACGAGAGGAGAAGAGAACACAAGCCATAGGTTTGAACTGGGTGAAGGACAAATCCATGCGATCCCAAGCCCCTATGACTTCACACTGTCTCTGTTACAGAGAAGGGATTAACTGGTGTGGCAGCCAAACTCTCACATTGTGAATCCATTCATTTTCCCAGTTAAATCCTGTCTGAGGTTCGGCTCTGGGGTTGCAGGAAGTTAGAAAAATGTTCCTACTCACACTGATCTGGGACCACTCAAACAGCTTCTCTTATATTGCTTAGTTTAAGATCCCTGAAGGGGAAGGAAGTCATAGATCAGCTCAACAGCTTCTACAAAAGCCCTCAGTTCCCTTGTTGTAGCATTTCCACTTAGGTCATGACTTCAAGTAAAGCAGCGGTCTCTACCAAGGTTACTACATAAGGACAGTAAATCTAGTGATTCAGTATGTGACAGATACTGAGCATTCCATTTGTGATAAAATGGCCTTAAAATGCTGCAAAGGGTCCATGCTGCAAAGCAGTTGGCTTTTAGTTTTACATTTTATTCTGTGCTCAAGGTATCCACAACTGTTTTTTAATGTTTGAAATCCATAAATCTTAATCTATTTTATCTGAATATTGTTCTTATAGGAAGGTATGTCCACACAGTGGCCATCTTGGTAAAACACAAGGACAGATATTTGTCTTCAAATGGAGAGAGAACTATTATACTCAAATGAAATACCACAATAACATTTTTTTTTAATTGACACCACTATAAAATCTGACAAAATCATACTGTTTGTAAAATTAAGCTCAAATAACACACGAAAACACATTTTTCAGGCTGTTTGACAATGAGGCAAGGCCCAATCAGCAAGTTTGTTTTGTTTTTTTTATTATTATTGAAGGGTGAAACTTCCCTAGAAATATTCTCTATGTTGATCATTTTCCATCAGTTTTTCACTGTCACATTTATAATTTCTCTGGTCATGCTTATCATGCCGTTTCCCTTTTTGGTCATTTCAAGAGAAGAAAATGAAACATTCCAAGAAAACTATGTCATGTTTGTAAAACGTTATTTCAGCCTAGAGCCGTGTTTCCTGACCCTGGTCCTGGAGGCCCCCTCCATTTTTGTGTTTTCTTTGGTCTCAACACATTTGATCTGACCAATCAACTAACTAATAAATGATCTCTGGGTTGAAGTGGAGAATGCTAAAATGTGCAAGGATGGGATGTGTGAATCATCTGATACCATGTCAGAACACAAGTAACACAGATGAGCTGTGGCTCAAATGGCTCCATGCTTCCTACATAATGTAATATTTAAAATGAAGGCTCCTGCACTAAAATAGTGTATCTATGAAGTGTATGTACCTCCTTAAGAACACTTTGTTTTCCTTTATAGAGTACACAGCACGGCCAGAAAACCTCAAAGTTCACTGAAGCAGCATGAAAGCTGAAGTTAACGCTCTGTCTCAGGCCTACAGTGATGTACAGTAATGTACCCATCTCTCGGTAGAAAGAGCATAGAGGGAACAATTAAATGGGCGTAATTCAGCATAGTCTATAGAGGCAGAAGCGAGAAATGGGGCAATAAAAAAAGAGCATACCTCTAGTGCAAGCCAATAAACATGACTACTAAAACAGTTCATCTGACATAAGTTTTTTTTCCATCTGTTTTCAGGGTAGGCAGACGTTATTTAATAAGCAACAGAAGTGGCTCTGGAGCTGAGCCATGGAAGCAGTCAGAACATAGTTGATACACTGGAGTTAAATTTCTTTACGTTAACTTTCATTAAAAGTCAAGAATGTTTTTGCCTTCTACTGGAAATTTATTTTCAAGGTACGTGGACATGTCAGGGTTGCAAAATTACTACAAACACACACACACACACACACACACACACACACACACACACACACACACACATTTATATATATATATATATATATATATATATATATATATATATGTATGTATGTATGTATATTGTCATGATAAAATATTTGTATTAAACATCATTGCATTATAGATATATTT
>JBBIGA010000027.1:10252099-10264797 GCA_037576975.1 Alestes dentex | reverse complement strand
ACACACACACACACACACACACACACACACACACACACACACTCACACACCTACATGTGTCTTATCAGTGTCCCTGCTTTGTTCAAAATTATCCACCACCCAAATAATACTTGTTTACTGCTAGTGCTGTGGGGGGACTACACAGATAGACCACACTCCACAAGCTGAATAAATAAGCAATGAGTGCAAATACAAACAAAAAAAAAAGCCACACTGATGGGACGCACCGATCCATAATGTTGCTTTCATTCACTAAGCATTAAAGTTTGTGTTCCAGATCTGAAATCTGTGCATACACTTTCTGAATCTGTTTCATATACACTTGACTTCAGAAAGTAAACCTAAACCTAAATCAATTAAGTGCAGCATACAGGAGCAATTTGATCGAAATTCATCTTGACATTTTCCATGATGGTGTGGGGTAATTTGTTAAATAGGTCAGCCAAAGCTGTCACACAGTGTTTGCTGTCAAATGAAACAGCAAAGTAAAGAAATTAAGTAATAGGGTCTTTTAAGCAGACACCATCTCAGAGTTCAGTTTTATTATATTGTGAATGCTGTATGTGTGGGTATATGACTTTAGTGCAGCTGTTTAATCATAAACCACCAGTACTGAGACGCCTGTACAGCTTGTACTGTACTGGTCTGCAACAAATAAATCAATCAACGAATGAAACTCTCACTGTGTTTCTCACAGAATGTGCCAAAGCTCTCCAGACGTCACGCGAGCATCACAACATTATTAAAGACTGCAGCACTCTCTGCAAGAAAATGCAAGAACACTGAATTACAAGCACTTTTCGTCTGAGCATTCCTCCCTCATGACAAGGACCAAGGGCTCCCAGCAGCAGATGTGCTTGATCAAGATAAAGCTGTTTGTGAAGTGTTCCACGTCAGTCCCAGTCTAGAGAGAACTCAATGTCCAATTAGCTAAATGTTTAACTAATTACAGCTACTTATTAAAAAGTGGTCTGCATACTAAAAAGTGTCACACATTATGTGTGCATACTTTAAAAACTAGCATGTTTTTTATTTAAAAGTAAGTATACTGTGCATACATACTCTGGCATGGAATTAACATGAACTTGAAATGTTAAAAGAAAAGTAGCACGCATACTTAAAAAAAAATTAGAATTTCTACCTAATTAAAAGTAGTATGCGTACTTTAAAAGAGCTTAAAACGTGGTGTGCTTACTAATTAAAAAGTAGCGTGCAAAAGAGTTAAGGCGTATGCAAACTCATTAAAAGAAGCATGCACCCTTAAAAAGTGGTATGCATGTCTAATTAAAAGTAGTATGCATGCTTAAAAAGTTGTATGCATACTCCACACATTATAACTTAGGATGCATTTCTCATTAAAAATAGTCTGTACACTGTGTGGGTACTTAAAAGGTAGTATGCTTACATAATTAAAAGTTGTTATGCACACTTAGAAAGTAGTATGCAAACTCAGTACGCATACTGTGCCGATAATTGAAAATGGATGCACACTTAAAAAAGTAGTATGCATACTCCATGCATTATTAAAAATGAGTATGCATTAAACCACAGCATGCATACGTACATAAAAGTAGTATGCTTACTGTGTGGGTACCTTAAAAGTAGAATGCATAGTGAATGTATCTTTCAAAAGAAGAATGCACTTAGCATGTATGTCCTCCCGACATTTAAGATTAAGAAATATTAAAATGTTTAAGTAGATCATCTGAAATAAGAAAAGGAAAGGAAAAGTAATCTACAGGGAAAAGTGTGTACATGTATACATGGGGTGGTACCAGTAATTGCACTTTGGGGTAAAGTAAGCAGTTTTATACATTGAACTAAAGTGAAACAGTGTAGTCTGGATCAGTATTTTGCATATTGCACATTTACTGAAGTGAACAAGTGTGTAAACAGTGCAGAACACCAGTCCTGGTTAATGGTGTGTGTGTGCAATAAAACGGTGAGCAGTACAGACAGAAAGAAACAGCACCAGTGTTGTGGCGTGTTTGTGGTCAGGTCAGTGCACACAGAGTAAGCAGAGTGAAAGGTTTGTAATGTATTGATAAACAGTGCGATAAGAAATATTAATGTCTCTGCATAAGGTGTGTGTAGCCACACTACTGTATCATCCATCGTGTGGTTACTTTAAAAGTAGACTGCATATTGTGCGGGTACCTGAATATAATCTTTACAAATAATTCTCAATTCGATCATATCAGTTCCGTCAAGTCAAATGGAGTGAATGAGTCTCGAAACATTTTTATTGATTTATATTCTTTTTTTATGTATGTATTTATTTATTTATTTAGATCTGCTTACCTTTTTTTTTTCTTTTTAGCCCTCCTGTGATTTGTTTATTCGTTATTCTTGGCCTGATTATTATTTTAGATCTCAGGTTTTCATTCATTCATTCATTCACTCATTTATTTAGACCTATCTTTGCAACATCCCCCCTCCCCATTGATTTTCTAGATTTATTCATATTCACCTGATTATCTTTTCACTCCTCATGTTTAACATTAATCTCATTTATCTTGACCTGATTATCTTTTTGACCCTCAGGTTTTCTTTTATTTATGTATTTATTTAGACGTGATTGTCTTTTCAAAACCTTGTCGATTTTCTCATTCATTTCTTTATAGTCACCTGATTATGGTTTTCAACCCTCAGGTTTACGGTTTGAATGTTTATTTATTTATTTATCTATTTATTTATTTACTTACCTCTATATCTGTCTATATCTATTTGGATCTGATTTTCTTTTCGACCTTCAGGTTTTCTGTTTATTTATTGGGTAGGTAGCTTATATCCATTTGTGTTCATAATTAGAGGGATGAGTGACAGGGCTGTTCTCGGACTGACGTGAACTGAACGTTTACCTCTTCCTCCGTCACGCTGTTTTGCCAGAATTGGCGGGAAACACCCTCGGCCTCCTCAGCAGCTGGACGGAGCTCCGTGTACTGAACATCAGCCTGTAGAGCAGACAAGGTGGACCTGCTTCAATCCAATAGAAATCCGCCGTATTTCACCTGAACTTGTGTGTGTACACGAGTACTGCAGCCCTTGTCTGTGGATTCATGATAAAGACTGGGTTTCACGATGGAGGATGAAAGACTCTGGAGTTTCTACTCTTCACAGAACCGAAACGTTTATGACTGCCCACAGGTTTAAATTGACATCTATTTTCACGTCCCTGCTGCTGCCTCTGACGCCAGTCGACCAGAGGTAAAGCGCCCCCTGGCGTCGGTGGGACAGTTTAACACCAGACCCTTCTATATGCAAATTACATAGGACAGAACATATTTGTATTATATTATTATAGTATTGTACAGCTTTATGCAATTTTAATAGTTTCCAATTATGTTGCTACAGTTTCTTTTTAGCAACAAACATTATTTGTTTTCTTTTCTGTATATATATATATGTATAATATGTGTGTGTATATTAATTGGCAGCCTAGGACCACCCTGTGATCGGAAGACCATGGCTTTGAATCCCAGGATTGCCAGTGGCACCACTGATGTACCTTTGAGCAAGGTATCGCCCCACACACTGCTCCCCGGGCTGCCCCCAGCTTCATTTGGTGAATGGGTTAAATGCAGAGAAACAATTTCTTGTGTGGTGTGTTCACTTTACTTATAGATTTTGTAATCCTATATAATGTTCTACATGATCCCAATAAGAATATTATATTATGTGATATTATATCATCTTATACTACAACAGCTGTATTTCAGATGGGTATGGGCCATGAATTCCCTCCACACACAACAGGTAAATGTATATCCCAACACGAGGCATCTCAACAAGACAGAAACAATAGCCTCTCGTGTCTGCATTTCCTTTTGGCAAGGCCATGGGTATAAATGAAAAGTAAGCCGCCCTTGTGGTAAGCCCAATTTGCTGTGACATTGTGTCATGCTACAAACTAGAGGACTGCTTTAATTAATTGTAATTGAAGGTGAGAACAGCCGTGCCAGTGATTGTTGCCTTTTTGCGCTGGGCACGTATCTAAATTAGACACTGGCAAGACGAGGAGGCCGTGATCCCAGACAGCAGCCCTGGCACCGAGCTCGATGAACCATGGCTCATCTGAGTCAGTTCGGTGCGGCACGAATTCGACAGCTGCATCCGAGCAGGGTCTTTTGATGACTTGGGAGCATTTCCACCCCTGCTAACCCTCTTCATAACTTAAAACAAATGAAAACAAACCTTCATCGGTCCCTCTTTATGAGTTGTTCATGTCTGGATCATCTGACACTTTCCCTATTCACAAAAATAGCACGTGCATAAAGCACAGCACTTCAGTTTTTCCTTTGAGGCCCATTGTATTCATAGAGGCACTTAAAAGCAAATAGACGGCTCTCATATTGAACATATAAAGCTCCATATCATACTAGGTAACAGAACTGAGTGCGTCTTACCATTTTAAAAATTTAAAGGAATAAAGACAGTAAGAGCAAGCATACTTGATAGGATATTCAATAAATATTCACTTTCCTTTGTTTGTGCTTTGGATGGAAGATTATTCATTATAAATTATATTATAAATCATTGAATGAAACTAGTCTTCAAATGTCTGGTCCTCAAATTTACTGTTTACTTGGAATAAGATTACATTTCACAATCTTTTTTTTTTTTTTGATGCACTACTTTTTATTCATGTAGCGGTGATGTATGGGAATCAAGAACAGACTATGCATTTTTCAGTACATATGTGTATTTTCAGTCATTTACACCCTTTTATAACGTTTTGACTTATGTACTGTATAGATGCTGTTCAGAGTGTACTGAACTTTCACTTCATGCAGAGATTACTTAAACATCTTCAAAGGTTCTTTAAAGATTCTTCACACCTCCACATTTACACAATTCTTTAAAAAAGCTACTCATCAAAGGGTTCTCCATAACAAGGGCTAGTTGTTTTTGTTAAAAATAGCTTCTTAATTATTTTAATTATCATTGCATGTCCTTGTCTTTTGTTGTAGGTGTAAAATGCATCACAAAATACAACTCTGACTTTGAGGGTCTTTAGGAGGTTGACAGCATAACTCAAGTGGCAGTATGACAATTGCCACTTGCTGTTTACACACCTATGTACAGTACGGTGCAGAAGTTAAATCTAAATTTCGCTTTGAATCTTGTTGGTCTTGTGTTTGGCATACTGAGTAGATTAAATGAAAGAAATGGGAAGAAATGTGTGCCAAAAGAAGAACGTGTCTAAAGATACAAGGAGCCTAGATAAAGGTGTTCCAACCACTCAGCATTCAGATCCACCAGTACCTGATCACCGCCTGATCATCTGGAATCTTCTGCCCCTGATTCTTTACTTGTTCACGCCTTAAGTTAGATGTGCTTTGCTCTGCTTGGATGATTCATACGCAGGTCACTGCGTGGCTTAACAAACAAAAAACATTCCTCTGAAACTGGTCAGGTTCAGGGACTGGACTGAAAATGAGAGTCTTTAAAAGTCAGTCCGGCGCAATATGTGAAGAAACGAGGGGTGGGTCAAGACTTTTGCACAGGACTGTACGTGACATTGTACCACTGCGGAGACTTTCATACCGATGTGGATTTGATGATTTTATAGTGTGCGAAGCTAAATATAACTGCTCCTTGTGTGTCTTGGAGTTGTCTGTGAACAGGTTTGTTCTGCTCGAACAATACATGCCCATGTATAGGACTGAGGGTGCTCACCAAGGACAGTGACTCTGTATAAAAGGACTTAGCAGAGGGAGCCTGGGGTCCATACTGGAGAACAAATAGGTGAGTGGGTCATTTCTCTCGTTTATGAACAGGAAAAGATGCACCTTAACTTAATTCAAGGGGATACTAATATGGTAAATAATTATTACAGTGATACATTTTGGAGATGCATTATAGTTGACTATCACGCTTTACCTTATTACTATAAAAGAATATGAAAAAGTGGTGTGACCTTTTGCAATTTCAGCACTGTATTACTGTTATTCTGTTCATGAAATGTTGTTTATTAGGCACATTTTCAGAATGATCATAATTCAACCTTTTAGATAAAGTAATTGAGATTGGTTTGATGAAACTGATCAGCTCTAACTTCTTCACAGTGCTAGTGGTGATAGGAATCGGGCTCACTGTGTAAATTTAGCCAGTTCGTTTTTACTATTCACCTTTTGTAATGTTGATAACAACAAAATCCATAATAACTGGTATTCCTTGCCCTTCAATATGAATTCTCTGCCATGTATGTGTTTTCAAAATACAATTTAAACCAAAATTTTACCTCTAAAATATTATTAAAAAAAATATATGTCTCAGGACTGTATTCTACCAACCTTCTACCAATCTTCTACCTCAGTTGCTCCAGAGGGACCGTGCCTGTAACTAATGATTGTAAGTCGCTCTGGAGAAGGGCGTCTGCCAAATGCCACTTTATTCGTGTTATAACATCTTATGAGGGAGCTTTTAGGGGCTTTAAACGCTTCATATATCTTTTTCCCATCACAGCCACTATGGACAGTTTTGACTGGGTATATTTCCCTGGAATGCCACATTTCACATTCAGACTCTGAATGACTTAATTTACATTTTAACGATATAATTATGCAGACATTTAGAAATCTGGAGAAATTCCACATTAATTATTGCTGCATGTTGTATTGATAACTAGATGTGGACCTCTAATGATACTTCCTCTTGTCTCTGAATCATTTCAGCACACCATTACAGCAGTTCTGTACATAATCTGTTTAACTTATGCGCTGATGTATCAGTAGTAAACTAGCACATTTACTCTTCTGTATTTTCTGTCCAAGAGGTGATCTCTACCAACTGCTCCTAAAAGGCTAAAGGCAAGTCTTACATTGCACAAACTGCTTAGCAGTGCGAACACCAAATCCCACTTCACTGACATATCAGCATCTTTCTACTCTTGTCACTGATCCGCAGCTCTAGTGAAGAGGTTGAAGATGAGTACGGATGCTGAGATGGCTATCTTTGGGGAGGCTGCCCCATACCTACGCAAGACAGAGAAGGAGAGGATGGAAGAGCAGAGCCGGCACTTCGACAGCAAAACAGCCTGTTACGTGTGTGACGACAAGGTACTGTACGTGAAGGGGACCGTTCTGAGTAAAGAAGGCGGCAAAGCCGTGGTGGACACTGAGGATGGCAGGGTAAGTCACCAAAGCATCATCTGTGATAAACAACAGAAAGACACTTTGAAATTCCAGTAGAGCAGCAAATGTTGCACACAATGAAATTCTTCATTAAAAATATATACTACATAGCTATATATACAGAGTAGAGGAAGTAGACTCAGTAAAACATTGCTGCAAACCACTGTGCAAAGAGTAAATTATTCATTTTGAAATCAGTATTCCTGCTTAAATAATACATGCATGGTTTTGTTAATACCTAGCATTATATTATGCTAAACGTGACATATTAGCATGTTTTGAGATTTTTTTTAAAGAAATAGAAGTGGCAGAAGTGTCTAATGATGTTCAATGAATAGGATAGGAGTGCAAAGTTCAAAAATGAATCCAACATCAAGGAGAGGCATTCCAGGAAAACTGACACATTTTGTGAGCAAATGTGTGTGTGTGTGTGTGTATGTATATATATATATATATATATAGCTTGATGGAACAAATATCGTGTAGGTCCCCCTAATGCCACTAAAATAGCTCTGACTCATCGACTCCACAAGAAAATGTGCTTTGGTATCTAACATCAGGATATTTACTGTAAATCCTTCATGTAAGTTGCAAAATGAGGCCTCCATGTATTGGAATACTTTGTCCAGCACATCCCACAGAAGCTTGATCGGACTGAACTCTGGGGACATCTTGAACTCCTTCTTAGGTTTTTGAAAGCATACCTGAACAATTTTTGCAGTATAGCAGGGTTCGTAATCCTCCTGAAAGAGGACACTGCCTTTAGAGAATACTGTTACCATGAACTTGGTCTGCATCATTTAGATAGCTGATGCATGTCAAAGTAAGGTTTCCAAGTCCATCCTGGTGCCATCTCTTCCTCACAATAAGTTACAGGGGTCAGCATGGGTACTCTGACCGGTCTGCAGCTACACAGCCCCATATGCAACAACACTATGTGTTCTGATACCTTTCTGTCATACTTAGCATACATTTTTTCTTAGCAGTTTGTGCTACAGTAGCTTTTCTGTGGGATTGGACCAGTAGATTAGCCGTCACGTTTTGACCCTTGTCAAAGTAGAACGGACTGTGCACTTGCTGTCTAATATATTCTACCTCTTTGACATCTGTCATTGTAACAAAATAATCAATGTTATTCAGTTCACCTATTAGTAGTTTTGATGTCATGGCTGATCGTTATGTGTACTGTTTATACTCATACTTTTTGTGCCAGAGCGTGACTGTCACAGAAGCTCAAGTCTTTCCAATGAACCCCCCCAAGTTTGATAAGATAGAGGACATGGCCATGATGACTCACCTCAATGAACCATGTGTGCTGTTTAACCTTAAAGAGCGCTATGCATCATGGATGATCTATGTGAGTATCCACTTTGCAATACCGCACACGCAGCCATAGTTTTCTTGAGGATTCTATGTGAATATTTTTTTGTGTGATCTCTTTAAACACACTTCAGTTGTCAAAAATTTGGCAGTGAAGATATTTTTGGCGTTTCCAATTTGGTTTGACAGACCTACTCTGGACTGTTCTGTGTGACTGTAAATCCCTATAAGTGGCTCCCAGTCTACAACCCAGAGGTGGTGACGGCATACAGGGGAAAGAAGCGGATGGAGGTTCCGCCACATATATTTGCCCTTTCTGATAATGCCTATCAGTTTATGCTCACTGGTATGACCACCTAGTCTTAACTTTTGCGAAACAGTTTTGAATGGATGTCTATCAAAATGTCTATGACATATATATGTGTGTGTGTGTGTGTGTGTGTGTGTGTGTGCGTGATATAATGTGTTTCATTTTGCTTCTGGCAGATCGTGAGAATCAGTCTATCCTCATCACGTAAGTACAGTCATCAGTCTTTAGAGTTAAACAGAGTAGTTTGAGTGGTTTAGTAACTACTATAAGTTACCGAGTAACTAACAAAACATTAATACGTAAGTTATGTAGTTATGAGAATAAGAAATTGAAGTATGAGCCCAGAGGGCCCAAATGGCTATTTAAAAATATATATTATTAGACAAATAACAATATATAAATATATATACATATAGACAAATAATGTTATATTATAACAATACATAATATTGTAACAATATTGTACCATCAACAGTATGTAGCTAATTGAGTGGGTTTTGTCTTTTTCTCAGTGGAGAATCCGGTGCAGGGAAGACTGTGAACACAAAACGTGTCATCCAGTACTTTGCAACAATTGCAGTGTCTGGAGACAAAAAGAAAGAGCTTGTCAGCAAAATGAAGGTAAGCACAGGACAGGTTGGCAGTGTTATCGCTTTGACTTCACATCTTTTCACTGAGGTCAGTGTCATCTGCCTTTTTTTCCAGGGTACCCTGGAAGATCAAATCATCCAGGCCAACCCTCTGCTGGAAGCTTTTGGGAATGCCAAGACTATGAGGAACGATAACTCCTCTCGCTTCGTGAGTTTAGACAAAATGTGCAAGTTTTCAAATGTGCAGTTCTTCTAAAAATATGCACCAGAACATATTTCTCTCCAGGGTAAATTTATCAGGATCCACTTTGGAACAACCGGGAAACTGGCATCAGCAGATATTGAAACTTGTGAGTGCTTTGAATTTTGTTTTCCCTATTTTAATCTTTACGTTGTACAATTCTGGATTGCCAGTTTATTAGGTACACCTACATACATTATACCTATACAAATTGGTCATTTGCAAACACACTAAAGGTGCTATTTGTAGGTATACGATTACTGATATTCTTTCAGTCATTTCCCCTGTTTCTTGGATTTATGTAATGTTCTCCATGTCTTTTCCCCAGTTTTCTTGCCTTTTTGTGATGGTATCCCTGTCTTTTCCCCTGTTTTCTTGTGTGACATTATTTATGTCCTCCCTGTTCCAAGTGCCTTTGCTTTTGTTTACCCCTGCTATGTGTCTGTCTGCTATGTACGTTTCTTGTTGTTTAGATGTCAGTATCCACACTAGTCTCACCACCTCCTCAGTGTTTCTCCTGTGTCTTGGTCCTGTGTCCTCCCCAGCCCAGGTGTTTTGAATTGTCTAGTACGTGTATATACCCTTGTGTTTCAGTCTGTGTTTCTCAGTTTTCTGTGGTTTTGCTCTAGTGTTCCGTGACTTGTTTTTGCTTAGTGTTTTTTTCTGGCTCGTGTTTTTGACTGTGTTTGGACATAGTGTCTGTTTTCGCCTCAGTGATGCTTACCTTGGTTTTTGCGTTCTGTTTCTCCTACCTTGGTTTTGCTTCCCTGTTTAGCCACTGTGCTTTTTTTATCCTGTTCATCTTGGTTTATCTCTATGGGCCCATCCCGGTACATTCCTGTTCTGATTTGCCTCGTGTCATTGCTTTTCTTGTTCCTTAGTCATTTTCCCTGTTAGTTCCATTTTCTATTCATTTCTTGTTTAGCATCATTTCACATTTTTGCAAACAAATTGTGTTAACACTTACTCCCTTCTTGCTGTCTACATCCTATAAATACAACCATCACTGCCCAGATATCATTTGGATGGTAGACTATTTCTGGTTCTTTAATGGGCCCTTCCCACAGATGGATGGGGAGGAGAGGCAAGTGGGCTTCAGTCAGTAAATGGATATGGTAGGTGCTTCAGAGAAAATGCCCAATAAGTGGAGGTGCATAGTAGCTTTTTCCAATAAACTGGCAACTCAGTAAATATTTAGTGTGCTATAGTGTGTCTCATGAATTGGATTTATGATCTTTTCCATCATGTTGGGCTTTAAATCACAGACCTGCTTGAGAAGTCCAGGGTCACGTTTCAGTTGGCCGCAGAACGAAGTTACCATATATTCTATCAGCTGACTTGCAACAAGAAACCAGAGCTTATAGGTATACTCATACACATAAACGCATACATGACAGTCTTACCATGTGAATATGACTACTTATGTCAATATTATTTATGTACTACTGATCTCTACTACATGCAGTAACGTACTCCAAACCACCATTTGTGTTATTAGTATTTCACTTCTCCGTAGTATTTATACCCAGCATTTGCGTATATATCCGATGTATTTCATAGTGATTTTTTTACTGCAGATTTTTACTGGATTTATTTAGACTTTATATTTTATACTGTACTTGACTCTATGTCTCTGTGTGTCTGTGCAGTGGTAGCAGTTTCCTCCAGGATCACATGAAGTTTTCAGATTCGGATTCTGATTCATACGTACACTCAGACAGACATAATTACCTTCACGTGTGTCCTTATCTTTCAGATATGCTCCTTATTTCCACCAATCCATATGACTTTGCTTTCATCAGCCAGGGGGAGATTAGTGTGAAGAGCATAGACGATGCAGAAGAGCTGGTGGCTACCGATGTCAGTCAAGATAAGAGGGCTGAATAATTAGATGGTAACTCGTTTAATCATTTACACTGATCACAATCTTTTGTTTTTCAGGAAGCTATTGACATCCTAGGCTTTACGTCAGAGGAGAAAGTTGGCATCTATAAGCTGACTGGAGCGGTAATGCATCATGGGAACATGAAATTTAAGCAGAAGCAACGGGAGGAGCAGGCTGAGCCTGACGGCACCGAGGGTACAAACACAATACATTCATTCAGCCTGCGTTTTACACAGCACTTTACACTACTAAGATGCCATTTTCACTGCATATACTGAATAAACAGTGGTGTAACTAGAGATCTCTGCATGTGTAAATGGTGAAATGATGCTCTGACTGTACAGAGGCAGACAAAGCTGCTTACCTGATGGGCCTGAATTCAGCTGATCTCTTGAAGAACCTCTGCTACCCCAGAGTTAAAGTGGGGAATGAATATGTCACGAAGGGCCAGAATGTGCAGCAAGTAAAATATTTTATGCACTTAAGAACTTGCGATAACTAGCAATAGCTGTCTAGTAAATAAGGCCAGGACTAATACTAGTGCTATGGTATCACTTTAGGTGTATAATTCAATCGGTGCCCTCGCCAAGTCTGTCTATGAGAAGATGTTCTTGTGGATGGTCGTGCGCATAAACCAGCAACTGGACACCAAACAACAGAGACAACATTTTATCGGGGTGCTCGATATTGCAGGGTTTGAGATTTTTGATGTACGTTTCTGATTTTTAAACTATACTGATACTAATACTTATCCTGATACTAATTTGCATCATAAAAGAGCAGTATAACACAACTGATATGTACAGTTCCAGAAAAAAGAAGAGACCACTGCAATTTATTTTTTATTTTTAAATCAGCATCTCTATGAGTATGACAACTATCCCAAGCCAGTGTCTGTTCAGTTCCTACACAAGCACCTCATTCTGCTTTATTTATGAGGTACTGATTAGTGATCACCTGAATCACATCTTATTTAATGAGGAAAAGTACAAAAACAAAGCTGTAATCAACACTCTCCTCTCGCAATGTGATCAGTTGGATGGCAAAACACAACTAGAAGTATGTCAAAGGTAATTACAGCCAGTTTTTTTTTTTTTTTTGAGTGAACAAGAGATTCATTCAAGTTCTGTAAAGACTGCATCATTTCTCTTGTTTTGATGTATTGTCATTTCATTTACAATTATGCTTTAAAGAACAGAGGTCTCTTGTTTATATA
>JBBIGA010000027.1:10241835-10251999 GCA_037576975.1 Alestes dentex | reverse complement strand
ATATATATGTAAGTATATTTGTCAAAATTATGATTGACCCTCCAATTTTCTCAATCTGTCATGACTGTCTTTTGTTCATTGCATGAATCTTTTTTGTTTTTTCAAAATATTCCAGTTCAACACTTTGGAGCAGCTCTGCATCAACTTCACCAACGAGAAACTGCAACAGTTTTTTAATCACCACATGTTCGTACTCGAACAAGAAGAGTACAAGAAAGAGGGAATTGACTGGGAGTTCATAGACTTTGGAATGGACCTGGCTGCCTGCATTGAGCTTATAGAGAAGGTAAGGTACATTTTTTAAGTGGTATTAGGTGGTATTCTGGTTAATAGTATTCCTAAAGTGCATGTTTCATAGTGCTTTGTATTTACTTAACATGTAAACTGGTTCAATAAATTAAAATATAAAAATGAATTATATATATATATTCCCCCAATACAGTTATTTGCTACAGAGAGTAATTGAACGGCACTAATTTTGTTGGTGTAACTGAATGAAATGAACATTTGAATCAGGTAATTGAACATTTGAATTAGGTAATGTAACATTTCAAGAGAAAATGAAACTGCCTCTTGATTACTTGCCATATTTTTATCATTTGGAGTCTGGTGTAACCTAGTGCAGTTCGTTTTACAGGCAGTGGACATAAGAGAGCAATAAATAAGTCTCTTTAGCCTAGAGTGGATGACTGATAGCATGAATGAGGCGTAAGCACGAGTGTACGCGGCCCCAGATTAGAAAGATTATTAGAGCTACTTGGGTGGTTTCTCATATTGTTCAGTTCTGTTTTACTTTGCACAATAAAGATATTTAGGTTGAGGTCTGTTTTTAAATCCCCCCCTGAACAAAGCCTTGTATCTCTAGAAAAAAATAACTTTAAAGAAGAAGGAAAGAAACTCCATAAGCTTCAATGTAAGTTAATGTAACTAGATTAAATCTGACACAATGCTAGTAGTCAGCTAGTAGTCTTTAGATTACATAAAAATGAAAAAGGACAACAATGGAGGTACAAGGTCCTGATCTTGACCAGCTGCTCTTGTCCTTCAGCCAATGGGCATCTTCTCCATACTTGAGGAGGAGTGCATGTTTCCCAAATCTACTGATACCTCCTTCAAGAACAAGCTCTGTGATCAACATCTGGGCAAGAACAATTGCTTCTTAAAGCCCAAGCCTGTGAAAGGCAGGCCTGAAGCACACTTCTCCTTGGTTCACTATGCTGGCACGGTGGACTACAACATCGCAGGCTGGCTGGAAAAGAACAAAGACCCTCTGAACGAGTCTGTTGTACAGCTGTACCAGAAGTCATCTGTGAAGCTGTTGGCACTGCTGTATGCAAGCTATGCCGGAGCAGACGGTAACAGTGTACTTCACTATCCAAATAATTCAAGCTGTTGACCATGAATTGTACTCTTTGGATGCATGAACCATTCAAGAATATGCCTCACAGTCCTTCTGAGTGCGTAGTATAAACAGTGCTTTAGATTGCACTCATTAATAACCATTATTTGCAGCCCCCTACATTTGATGACCTCACTAATTATCACTGGGAATCATGTGTAAGGCCAGGTTTCAAAACACATATTGAATTGTGCTGATGATTGGTACTCTCCATTGAAAATGCTTTATATTCTAAGCCTAGACTTCCTTTGTGTCAGGAAAACTAGTCCATTCTGTTATAAGAAATCTCTCTTTTTCTCTGACCTTTGACTGTCATAGGCCCCAGTGCGAGTGGCAAGAAAGGAGCCAAAAAGAAAGGAGCATCTTTCCAGACTGTCTCTGCTCTTTTCAGGGTGTGTGTGTGTGTGTGTGTGGCACTGATCTCTTCATTCATGACTGATAAACATCCATCCTTCTACAACAGAATGTGATGACTGATTCGTTACTCTAAATTCACAGGAGAACCTGAACAAGCTGATGTCTAATCTTAGAACCACTCATCCTCATTTTGTGAGATGTTTGATTCCAAATGAGACCAAAACCCCAGGTACAGTTTGAACGGTTATCAAACTAAAATGTGCAGTAGACAGCCTCAGATTTAGTACGCCTGCCCTTATTTCCCAAATTGTCATGTGTTTGGAAACAGGTGCGATGGAAAACCAACTGGTTATCCACCAGCTTCGCTGTAATGGAGTGTTGGAGGGCATCAGAATTTGTAGGAAAGGGTTTCCCAGCAGAATTCTATATGGAGACTTTAAGCAGAGGTAAATGAATGAACTCAAGTCTGATCTCTGCTTGGAGACGCAGCATGAGATAGGATTTTCACACTCACTTCTGGGTTGCAGGTACAGGATCCTAAATGCCAGTGCTGTCCCTGAGGGCCAATTCATGGACAATAAAAAGGCTGCAGAAAAACTCCTGGGCTCTATTGATGTAGATCACACTCAGTACAAATTTGGACACACCAAGGTATTATATTGCATATACTTGTCTCTTGTTTAAATATTATTAATGTGCAGTACATTCATTCATAAACCATAGTAATTAATAACCATCATTTATTCTGTAAGTAAACCCCATTAGGAAAGAACAGTTAAAACCCATATCTCTGTAAAATCTCTTTAGTTCCTCCTAGACAACAGTGTCCTCCAGAGCAAAAGATCCTAGTAATCTCACAGTCTTCACTTATACTTTAAAACAGAGCTCAATAAAGTCACACATTGTGTGTTCTCATCTGTTTCTCATCCGAGACTAAAGGTTTTCTTAGATCTGATGCTTTGTATAACTTGTAATTTTTTTTATCAGGGATGAAAAATACTGCATGTGTCCTTTGTTCCTAAAGCTTTACATATTCTTAAAAAAAGTACACAATTTGACCAATAACAGTTTCCCCAAGGAACGTAACCCACAAATGATTTTAACATAAGACACAGAAATTACTATTTTGTCTCGTCAACCATTCTTCAGATTTTTGGATAAATTTTAACTAACTATACAATGTCTTATTTTAAACTGTTATCAAAAAGATGTCAAAACTCAACAGAAATGACATTTTACAGGATAATTCCTTACCACATTCTATAGAATTTGACTTTGAGGTTTTCTTGATTGCAGTGAAATAAACCTTTTAATTCTAACATGATCCAAGAGCTGGACTTTTGGTTTTAAAAATATGCAAGTAGATGACATTTGCATCTAAATATCATCTTTTATGAAAATTCTTATTATCTTTTACTGATAAGAATATCTGTGAATATAACAAAGGAATGTGCAGCGAGGTACCAAAAGTCTGTGACCACATGGAAAATCTGAATTGTTTTCTGTCAAACATGAAAATCAAAACGGTGAGATTTTGAATTTTGAAAAGCCATGACAAGTAAACTGAAAATGGAAGATTCTGCACCATTTCTATGTCTCAATACAAATGTAAGAAGACCAAGAAATAGCGCAGAATCTTTACACCGTGACATTTACCCTGTTGAGGCCATAGTACTATAATAAGCTACCTATCAGAGGCTTCAGTACAAACTCGTGGAGCCCATGACAGCTCAAGTGAGTCATGTAGTTAATTTGTCTTTTAAAAAGTGCTGTATTAAATTATAAAGGGATGCAAAATAGAATTTTTTCACACCTGAAGCGTTAATCGAGCTGTACTCTCCTTGCAGGTGTTCTTTAAAGCGGGCCTCCTGGGGGTGCTGGAGGAGATGAGAGATGAGCGTCTGGCTCAAGTTGTCACCAGCACTCAGGCAGTATGTCGAGGATACCTCGTAAGGCTCGAGTACAAAAAGATGATAGCCCGAAGGTATCATTTTACAGTCACTTCTGTAATATACCGAAAAGATAATCAAACAGAAAAGGAATAGTACTCTGTGGGATACTGAATGTTCATATTCATTTTGGTGAAAGGGAATCCATCTACACAATCCAGTACAACATCCGTGCCTTTATGAATGTGAAGCACTGGCCGTGGATGAAGCTCTACTTTAAGATCAAGCCTCTACTGAAGAGTGCTGAGTCAGAGAAGGAGATGGCCCAGATGAAGCTGGACTTTGCCAAATGTAAAGAAGACCTGGCTAAATCAGAGAGCAGGAGGAAAGAGCTAGAGGAGAAGATCGTCTCCATTGTACAAGAGAAGAACGATCTGTTCCTTCAAGTTCAGGCAGTGCGTTTTCAAGGCCTAAAAAATCCACCGGAAAAAAATGCATTAACTGCACTGAATTTACTTGATGCTGATGCATCATTTCCACATGAATGAATTATATTGCATCAGCACAAATTTGTCTTTCATTTTACTTTCTCTCAGCAATGGCTGTGTAATGTATTTGATTCCTTTGGAAACGATGCACAGACTTGAATTCGATGCATTCAGCTGAATTAACTGTGTTACTCTTTCAGTGTCATTAAGAATACTAATATTACGGTACAGTTTGCAGTGCTGAAATAGATTATTTTACAAAAATGAATGACAACTGACTGGCCTGTATGATCATAAAGGAAGCAGATAATCTGATGGACGCTGAGGAGAGATGTGAGGGACTGATCAAAAGTAAGATCCAGCTGGAAGCCAAGCTGAAGGAGACAGCTGAAAGACTGGAGGATGAGGAGGAAATTAATGCCGAGCTCACCGCCAAGAAGCGGAAACTGGAAGATGAGTGTTCTGAGCTGAAAAAAGATATGGACGACCTTGAGCTCACTTTGGCCAAAGTAGAAAAAGAGAAACACGCCATGGAGAACAAAGTGTGTTGACCTTTTTTACTCGATGTATCTACTCACTTTCACTCACATTTTACATTGTCTAATTTTAAGTTTTTCCTTACACTCCAGGTGAAGAACCTCACTGAAGAGATAGTCTCCCAGGATGAGAACATTTCTAAGCTGAACAAAGAGAAGAAAGCTCTACAAGAAGCCCATCAGCAACTGTTGGATGACCTTCAAGGAGAAGAGGACAAAGTTAATATTCTCACCAAAGCCAAGGCAAAGCTGGAGCAACAAGTTGATGATGTGAGTAGATCTTTTTCAGATTGTTAAATTTGAGAAAATGTAACAAATAATGTATTATTAACCTATCCACCAATCATAGCTGGAGGGGTCTCTGGAGCAGGAGAAAAAGGTTAGAATGGACCTCGATAGAGCCAAAAGGAGGCTTGAAGGTGACCTGAAACTGTCCCAGGAGGCCATAATGGACCTAGAGAATGAGAAGCAGAAGTTGGATGAAAAACTTAAGAAGTAACATTCTAGCAATTGTTTTTTCATTAACTCAGTGTTATGTTTTATTGTTCTAAGCTTTCTGATACCTTACAAACAGAAAAGATTTTGAAGTCACTCAGCTGCAGAGTCAAATAGAAGACGAACAGTCTGTTGGTGCTCAACTGCAAAAGAAAATTAAAGAACTTCAGGTAACAGCAAAAAGCTCATGCATAACCCAATCAAAAGCCACAAAATATTTTGAATTACAGTCATCAAGTTGTTTTTTGCGGTCCTAAGGCACGAATAGAAGAGCTGGAAGAAGAGATTGAGGCTGAGCGCACTGCCAGAGCCAGGGTGGAGAAGCAGAGAGCTGATCTCTCCAGGGAACTTGAGGAGATCAGTGAAAGGTTGGAAGAAGCTGGCGGAGCCACTGCAGCTCAAGTTGAGATGAACAAGAAGCGGGAAGCTGAGTTCCAAAAGCTCCGGCGTGACCTGGAAGAGTCCACTCTGCAGAACGAGGCCACTTCAGCGGCACTGCGTAAGAAACATGCAGATAGCGTGGCGGAACTCGGGGAGCAAATTGACAACCTACAGCGAATTAAGCAAAAGCTTGAGAAGGAAAAGAGTGAGTTAAAACTTGAAGCGGATGACCTCTCCAGCAATATGGAGACCATTGCTAAAGCAAAGGTAGTATACCTTCAAACACCGTCTGCACTGATTTCTGTAAGCATTTAGGAATAATCATATACAACCAAAATGTATTTGAAGGCCAATCTGGAAAAGATGTGCCGCTCTCTGGAGGACCAGCTAAGTGAAGTCAAAACCAAAGAAGATGAGCACCAAAGACTCATTAATGATCTCACCACTCAGAAGTCTCGACATCAGGCAGAAAATGGTAACAGCAAACCATTGTTGAGTATCTATTTTAAACTGTTGAAGCAGTTTATCAAGTGACCGTAGCCAATGCCTGTCAATAATTTCAAGGTGAATTGACACGCCAGCTTGAGGAGAAGGACTCTCTGTTGTCTCAGTTATCCCGAGGGAAACAGGCCTACATTCAACAAATTGATGAGCTTAAAAGGCTGAATGAAGAAGAAATGAAGGTAAGGGACAAAAAGATAGAACCTTTTTTTAAACACTGAGAAGACAGAACTTATTTTTACGTTGATCTCATCATCAATTACAGGCTAAGAATGCCCTGGCCCATGCTCTGCAATCAGCTCGTCATGACTGTGACTTGCTGAGGGAGCAGTTTGAGGAGGAGCAGGAGGCCAAGGCTGAGCTGCAGCGTGGAATGTCCAAGGCCAACAGTGAAGTGGCTCAGTGGAGAACCAAATACGAGACTGATGCCATCCAGCGCACTGAGGAGCTTGAGGAAGCCAAGTAAGCCTTGCCATAACCTCGTAACCGAGGGCCTTGTGTATACTACGGCTGATGAATAATGTGTGTGTTAATCTTTGCAGAAAGAAACTGGCCCAGCGCCTTCAGGAGGCAGAAGAAGCCGTCGAAGCCGTTAACTCAAAGTGCTCCTCGCTGGAGAAAACAAAGCAAAGACTGCAGGGAGAGGTGGAAGACCTGATGGCAGACGTGGAAAGGGCTAATTCAGCTGCTTCCGCTTTAGATAAAAAACAGAGGAACTTCGACAAGGTACCAGAAACCTGCTTGCCCAGCGCCGCATTCATTAATGTGGGCAGCAATGCCTGCAGATAAAATCTAAAACATAAATTTCAGTTCCACCTGCTCCTGTTTTGTAGATCCTGGCAGAATGGAAACAAAAATATGAAGAAAGCCAGACAGAGCTTGAGGCAGCACTGAAAGAAGTTCGTTCCTTGGGAACAGAGCATTTCAAAATGAAGAATGCCTACGAAGAGTCTTTGGAGCATTTGGAAACACTGAAACGTGAAAATAAAAATCTGCAACGTATGTGACTCCTTAACTTCTTATAAAAGTTATATTAATCTATAAATGTGTACAGGTTTTAAAAGCACTATAATGGGCTGTTACTGTCTAAGCTTTAGCCCTTTCTTTGAGATATTGTGAATTTGATCTCCACTGATGTGGGTTGCATGGTCTTCCCTCTCATCTCATCACCAAGCATGATGCTGTGACTCTGAGAAAACATGTACTAGGTTTTACTCTCAAATTATGTTAGCATTGTGGGATTGAGTAGTGGATGAACAATGAAATCAAAAAATACTCTTGAGAAACCCATCATAAACGCTCCTTTGCTCATTTAGAGGAAATCATGGACCTCTCTGAGCATCTTGGGGAGACCGGCAAAAACATGCACGAACTTGAAAAGTCAAAGAAGCAAGCAGAGCAAGAAAAATCAGAAATACAGGCAGCCTTGGAGGAGGCTGAGGTTTTGTTCCCTCTTTTTCCTACTTCTGTACAGTTTTAACACTATGTGAATGTAAAGTCAAGGCATACTTTTAATGGTAATGATCAACTTCTTTTTTTATATTCAATGTTTAGGCATCACTGGAGCATGAAGAATCAAAGATCTTACGTGTTCAACTGGAGTTGAATCAAGTAAAAAGTGAGATTGACAGAAAGCTAGCTGAGAAGGATGAGGAGATTGAGCAACTAAAGAGAAACAGTCAGAGAACTATAGACTCCATGCAGAACACTCTGGACTCTGAGGTCAGAAGCAGGAACGACGCCCTAAGGGCCAAGAAGAAGATGGAGGGAGATCTTAATGAGTTGGAGATTCAGCTGAGTCATGCCAACCGGCAAGCTGCTGAGACCCAGAAACAACTGAGGAACGTTCAAGTTCACCTGAAGGTTTGAAGCTTACAAACTTAATCTCATACTAACACTATTCTCCTGCAAGAACTAACTTTACAAAATATTATTTACCTTCAAGGACACCCAGCTGCATTTGGATGATGCATTGAGACAGAATGATGACATGAAGGAGCAGGTGGCCATGTCTGAGCGTAGGAGCACCTTGATGCAGGCTGAAATAGAGGAGATAAGAGCAGCTCTGGAACAAACCGAGAGAAGCCGCAAAGTGGCTGAGCAGGAGCTGGTTGATGCTACTGAGCGTGTGCAGCTTTTGCATTCACAGGTTCTATTTGGAACGGAGCATGTATTACATTTAACTCAGAGATGACGCAAATCATAATTTAGTGACATACTTCAGCGCTCCACTTCACTCTATGTTCTATTTTTGCACTCTCAGAATACCAGTTTGATCAACAGCAGGAAAAAGCTAGAGAGTGATCTGACTCAGATGCAGAGCGAGATGGAGGACAGTATCCAGGAGGCCAGGAATGCTGAGGAGAAAGCCAAAAAGGCCATCACTGACGTAATGCACACATTCATCCTTTCTGAACCTCAAAGTAGTCAGGTAAAAAAAAAAAAAAAAAAAAGTGTATTAAAGTTTGGGTCCTTTTAATTTATTGGGAAGGCTGCCATGATGGCTGAAGAGCTGAAGAAGGAGCAGGATACCAGTGCTCATCTGGAGAGAATGAAGAAGAACCTGGAGGCCACGGTCAAAGACTTGCAGCAACGTCTGGATGAAGCCGAAAACTTAGCCATGAAGGGGGGAAAGAAGCA
The DNA here is from genome assembly GCA_037576975.1 of Alestes dentex. Classification (NCBI taxonomy): domain Eukaryota; kingdom Metazoa; phylum Chordata; class Actinopteri; order Characiformes; family Alestidae; genus Alestes; species Alestes dentex. The sequence continues at coordinate 10,243,313 of JBBIGA010000027.1, read as the reverse complement.
ACTCCAGAAACTGGAAACAAGGGTACTGCATACTCACTGGCATTTTGGAACTTTTGGGGGTGTCGCCCCTCTATGGGCTTCCCACCCTTCAGTTCTTGGTCATAGATTATTTTAACGCTTCCTGACAGAGTAGAACCTGACCATGCATTCCTAAAGCTATTTCCGTCATTAAACTGGAGTTTTTGTGTTTTATTATCCTTAGGCTCAAGGGTAATTCCGGATTAATGTACATGTTTTTGTTATTCTGACCATTATGGTGTTTTATTTCTCTGTTTAGCAGGTTCAGTCTGTATTGTAGTAATGAAATGTCTTATTCCTGACAAGCCATAGGAAAGCATCATTAAAGATTCATTTATGAAACCTGAGCAAATTAACTTTAAAGTTTATTGCTCTGTGCTTAGCAATGGGCTCGATTGATTGTCCTCTAGAATCTCCTCTGTGACACAAACTAAAAAAAGAATGATCTTATTTCTGACTTGTTTGTTATCCACAGGTAAGGGAACTGGAAAATGAGCTGGAGCAAGAACAAAAGCAAAGCTCTGAGGCCGTGAAAGGTGTACGCAAGTTTGAGCGCCGGATCAAGGAACTCTCCTATCAGGTACTTCCATGCTGAGATGCATTATTGAAAACTGCACCTGAAATTAAAGGCCCCTGAAGTTTTGTCAGTCTGTTGACAGCATCATGCCCATATTTAGAGCTCTGGTTCTAAGCACTTTTCACTATGGGAAAAAATTATTGCATTTGGTGGTAAATAAAACGGTTTCCCTGTGTGGGCTTAAGTTGCTTCAGCAGTAGCTGCCTACAGTTTGAGAGGCTGATGTTGGAATTTAATAGCATCAAAGTATAGTAGCAGACATCATTTCATGAAGCCTCACTTAAGGGGTGTTACCTGTCTTGTAGCATGTATGTATGTCAGCGTTCAGGTGTGTGTGTGTGTGGGGGGGGGGGGTTCACACAGGAGAAATCACATGTTCATCATATGACCAGAATGCACTTGCAGCTCTTTCTGAAACTGCCATTCCTGTTTCTTATAGAGAAAGACTGCTTACACCTGGGGTTCTTAGTATAGACATGACACTGACTACAGAGGTCTATTAAAGGATATCAAATTAAGGTTTTAATATTTTATACTATTGTATAACTCATGCATCAGCTCATTCTAAAAGGAATTAAGATACACCATGTTGACAAAAGTATTGGGACAAATCATTTTTCAGGGTTTGGGCGAGGCCCCTTACTTCCAATGAATGACAATCTTAATGATTCAGTATACCAAGACATTTATGACAACGCCATGCTTCCAAATTTGTGGACCCAATATTTGGGGAAGAACCTTTTCTATTCCAGCATGACTGTGCCCCAGTGCACAAAGCAAGCTCCATGAAGACATGGTTAGATTAGTTTGGTGTGGAAGAAACTGACTGGCCCACACAGAGCCCTGACCTCAACCCCATCCAACACCTTTGGGATGAACTGGA
>JBBIGA010000027.1:10219166-10234577 GCA_037576975.1 Alestes dentex | reverse complement strand
TCCAGTTTATCCCAAAGGTGCTGGATGGGGTTGAGGTCAGGGCTCTGTGTGGGCCAGTCAAGTTCTTCCACACTGAATCCTCCATTTCCCCCCTTCATCCAACCATGTCTTTATGGAACTTGCTTTGTGCGCTGGGGCACAGTCATGCTGGGATAGAAAAGGTTCTTCCCCAAACTGTGTTCACAAAGTTGTAAACATGGCGTTGTCCAATATGTCTTGGTTTGCTGAAGCATTAAGATTGCACTTCACTGGAAGTAAGGGGCCTAACCTAAGCTCTGAAAAACAGGTGTGTCCCAATACATTTGTTCATATCTGTAAAGGAATGACTGGGTCACTGTTTATTGTAAGAGCTGAGTAAGTTGCATATATGCAAACCTGGTAGCTGAGCTCCTTCACTCTCCTTTCATATTTCCGTACTGCCTTGACAGCATCAGCTCCACGCTTTTGCTCAGCATCCAGTTCATTCTCCAGTTCTCTGACCTAGACAAAATGTAACAAGAAAACTGGTGGTCGAGATGTTTTCATGGTGTACAAATGCATTTCCAGTAAAAAAAAAACACTCATACCCTTGTTTCCAGTTTCTGGAGTTGCTTCTTTCCCCCCTTCATGGCTAAGTTTTCAGCTTCATCCAGGCGTTGCTGCAAGTCTTTGACTGTGACCTCCAGATTCCTCTTCATTCTCTCCAGATGTGCAGAGCTGTCCTGCTCCCTCTTCAGCTCTTCTGCCATCATGGCAGCCTACGACCACAGCAGGGCATCAACATATTGAAAGCTAACATGAACCGAATGAATTGGAACCAGTGAAACAATAACTTACATCAGTGATGGCTTTCTTTGCTTTTTCCTCAACGTTTCTTGACTCGTGAAGAAAATCCTCCATTTCGCCTTGAAGTTGGGAAACATCAGCTTCAAGTTTTTTCTTGCTGTTTAGAAGGCTGATATTCTGTGGAAGACATGCAGTGTGAACAATTAAGAAAAAGAGAATGTACTGCTGAATTTGACAACACGCCTCACCTGGGAATGCAAGAGTCCCACTCGTTCACTGGCATCCACCAGCTCCTGCTCAGCCACTTTGCGACTTCTCTCGGTCTGTTCGAGGGCTGCTCTCAGTTCCTCAGTCTCAGCCTGCATTAGAGCGGTCCTACGCTCTGCCAGGGCCACCTGTTCTTTCAAGTCCTCCTGCACTCTTATAGTATCATCCAGATGCACCTGAGCATCCTGAGTACAAACAGACTGGTTAAAACCAAGAAGGTCCCATGAAGGTCCCATCTCCTTCATGGGACCTCCTACAACCTCATGCTTATTACAGTACTTTCAATTGCTATGAAATGATAGTGAAAACCTTGAGCTGCCCTTGAATGTTCCTCAGTTGTTTCTGGGCCTCAGCAGCCTGGCGGTTGGCATGACTCAGCTGAATCTCCATCTCATTAAGATCTCCCTCCATCTTCTTCTTGACTCTTAGGGCATCGTTCCTGCTTCTGACCTCAGAGTCCAGAGTGCTCTGCATGGAGTCTATAGTTCTCTGGCTGTTCCTTTTCAGTTGCTCAATTTCCTCATCCTTCTCAGCCAGCTTTCTGTCAATCTCACTTTTCACCTGATTCAGCTCCAGCTGAACACGAAGAATCTTAGATTCTTCATGTTCCAGGGATGCCTGAAATTCCAGGAAGGCCTGGCTGTGACACATTTCAATGACTCTTATCTATGTACATTTAATATTTTATTAGATCATTCCTTACCTCTGTCTCTTCCAGTGCTCCTTGCATTTCCGATTTCTCAGTTTCCATTTGCTTCCTGGCTTTCTCCAGCTCATGGATGCTCTTACCGTTCTCCCCTATCTGCTCAGTGAGATCTGAAATCTCCTCTGCATTTAAAATATAAAATGATTTTAGTTTTAACACAGGTTCTTTGCCATTGTACTCTATTATCCAAGTGTGTCACTTACGTTGCAGATTGTTATTCTCTCGCTTGAGGGTTTCAAGATGATCCAAGGTTTCCTCGTAAGAGTTTTTCATTTTGAAAAGCTCGTTGCTTAATGCTCGCATCTCTTTCTGAGCTACTTCCAGCTCTGCCTGAGACGCCTCATACTTCTGCTTCCACTCAACCAATATCTAAGCCCAAAGGCATCAAAGATCATTTGAAGACAGTTTGCACCAATTATCACTGTTTTCATTGTTACATTTTTTTTTTTACCTTGTCAAAGTTCCTCTGCTTCTTGTCTAGGTTCGCTGCCATCGCGTTTGACTTTGAAACATCAACCATTAGGTCTTCTATCTCGCTTTGCAGTCTCTGCTTAGTTTTCTCTAGGGAAGCACACTTTGCATTTGCTGTCTCAATTTGCTCCTCTGCCTCTTGGAGACGCTGAGCAAGCTTCTTCCTGCACACATTACAATGCATGTTAATAAGAACGGCAATTACATGCAATAAAACTACAGATAAATGACACATTAAAAGAAAAACCTGGATAAATCAGTGAGGAGACCAAAAAGTGCATATGCTTCCAGACAGGTGTACTACATGACATGATTAAGCAAGTAACATCCAACCATTAATCTTACCAAACTTTGAAAAAGGGTTCATTATTGAGGCAGGAGCTTCACAAAGACTTCTCAGCCCGCCACTGCTTCAGTAACTAATGGGACATCTGCATCTAAATCTATGGGAAAACGTCAGTAACTCGAAATGCACATGCGTTAGTGTGATATGCAAAGAAAAACAGAAGAGCTGTTGCTCCAGTGAACAAGTATGTCACTGCAGGATCGATCTACAACTACATAAAGGGGACATTACAGTATGGCTGTCATGCATAAAACCCTTATTACAAAGATGAATGCACATTTTAGAGGTGGTATAAAAATGCAGGCCTACAATGATTCACCATATTCTCCACAAGTGGGCAAGTGCATGTGTGGTGTACACTAAGACACTGTGCATTTCTTAGTACATATAGGGAATGGATCTCGATGTATAGCTGTAATGGGAATTTCGCTGTCATAGTTTGGGTACCCCTGTCATCTCAGAGGGAAGGGTCTCTGTAAATCAATGCAAAGTTATTCTGACTGGTCACCTTTATCCTATGATGAAACATTTCCATTCTGAGGGGAATGATCTCTCCCAGGATGGCAGTGGTCCCTCCACAGGTCAAGAATGGTTTGAAAATAATGTACATCATATGAATGGGCCTTCACAGTCACCAAATCACAACGTTAGACAGTACTCTCCACCACCACCATCATCAAAACAAGAACAAAAATAATATTTTTAAAGTAAAGCTACAGGAAACATGCCAAAGCACACTGTTGTGATTCTGGTGTATCATGGTGTCCATACACCTCCTGATTTAGGTAAAATAATACTCACTTGGCCTCCTCAAGTTCCTCAGTGCGCTGGATGGCATCAGTCTCATATTTAGTTCTCCACTGAGCAAGTTCATTGTTGGCCTTGGACGTTCCACGCTGCAGCTCAGCCTTGGCCTCCACTTCCTCCTCAAACTGCTCCCTTAGGAGATCACAGTCATGCCGAGCTGATTGCAAACCATGCGCCAGGGCATTCTTAGCCTACAGTGACAAAAAAAGTTGAAGTAGCTTTGCTTGAAACATACAGACAAAGACATTTGCACAGTCGCTGATGTTATTGACCTTTGACTCCTCCTCAAGTTGTCTCTTTAACTCATCAAGCTGCTGAGTGAAAACTTGCTTTCCGCGGGTAAGCTGTGAAATAAGGCTTTCCTTCTCTTCAACTTTTCTGGAAAACTCTCCTGCGGAAATGTAAATGTTCTGTGTGATGTTGATCCATTAGAGTAAGCAATGTGTAGAAGTTATTGTCTGTTTTTTTTTACCATTTTCACTCTGAAGTCGAGCTTTTTGTGCACATAAATCATGGATCTGCCTTGTATGTTCTTCATTCTTGGTTTTCACTTCAGTGAGCTGGTCTTCAAGACTACGACACATCTTTTCCAGGTTAACCTGTCATTGTCATAGAGTTAGCTTTTAACTTGTAATGAGACCTTCACATGCTCTAATTATACTAATCTGAGAACAAATTTTTATGAAACCTTGGCCTTTGCTAAGGCTTCCATGTTGCTTGCCAAATCGTCGATCTCCATCTTGTATTCATTCTTCTCTTTCTCAAGCTTTTGCTTTATTCGTTGGAGGTTGTCAATCTGTTCGCCGAGCTCAGCCACACTATCTGCTTGTTTCTTGCGCAGAGCTGCAGTCGTTGCTTCATGCTGGAGAGTGGATTCTTCAAGATCCCGCCGGAGCTTCTGGAACTCGATTTCTCGTTTCTTGTTCATCTCAATCTGAGCCGCAGTGGCTCCTCCAGCTTCCTCCAGCCTCTCACTGATCTCTTCAAGTTCCCTGGAGAGATCGGATCTCTGCTTCTCTACCTTGGCTCTGGTGGCACGCTCAGCCTCAATCTCTTCTTCTAACTCCTCAGTGCGAGCCTTGAACAATGAAGAAAATGTAATGATGAAACCAAAATGGTTTCAAATACAGTTGTAATTCTGAGTAAACTCTGTTACTAATATTACATGGAGTTCTTTAATCTTCTTTTGAAGTTGGGAGCCCAAGGCTTGCTCATCTTCTATTTTGCTCAAGAGATGAGCTGTCTCAAAGTCTTTTCTGCAAAAAGGACACATTGTTTATAGACAAACTGTGAATTCTTACATTGTTAAATGTTAAAGTTCCCAATAGTCTTACTTCTTTAGTTTCTCCTCTAGCTGCTGTTTGTCATTTTCCAAATCCATTATGGATTCCTGGGTTAATTTTAAATCACCCTCAAGTTTCCTCTTGACCCGCTCAAGATCCATGCGCATCTTCTTCTCTTGCTCCAATGATCCTTCTAGCTGTGTGACAGAAGGAGGTATGAGGTTTGTAGGGAGATGACTCAAATCCACAATTAACCACAATCATGCTTGTACTCACATCATCTACTTGCTGTTCAAGTTTAGTTTTAGCTTTGGTCAAGCTATTGACTTTGTCTTCTTCTGCCTGAAGGTCATCAAGAGTCTGCTGTTGTGCCTCTTGGAGGGCTTTCTTCTCTTTGGATAATTTTACAATGTTCTCGTCCTGACTAGATATCTCCTCTGTAAGGTTTTTGACCTGCAATAGTCACCAGCTGTCATAAGAAAATAGTCTATTCGCTTTGTTCTGACTGATTTGTAATTCAGCTCCACAATCTCACACATATCCAGACCTTATTCTCAGTTGCATGTTTTTCCTTCTCCACTTTTGCCAAGGTAAGTTCCAGGTCATCAATGTCCTTCTTCAGTTCAGAACATTCATCTTCCAGTTTCCTTTTCTTGGCTGTGAGCTCAGCATTGATCTCCTCCTCATCCTCCAGTCTTTCAGCTGTCTCCTTTAGCCTGGCTTCCAACTGGATCTTACTTTTTATTAGTCCCTCACATCTTTCCTCTGCATCTGAAAGATGTTCACTCTCCTGAAAGGACATGCGACATTAGCAGTCCTGTGGAGTTTACTGATGTCTTTCATCATTTTTTCAAAATACCTAACAGTAAAGGTCTGTAAAATGAAGAGAAAGAAGACCATCTTTGACATGTGAGGGATGAGGCAACTTACAGCTTGAACTTGTAAAACGAGATCATTTTTCTCCTGAACCAGGGAGACCATTTTCTCCTCCAGTTCTTTTCTTTTGGCTTCTGCTTTGGCAAGGTCTTCTTTGCACTTCAGAAAGTCTTCCTTCATAGTGGCCATCTCTTTCTCTGTCTCAGCACTCTTGAGCAGAGGCTTCATCTTGAAAAACAGTTTCATCCATGGCCAGTGTTTCACATTCATGAATGAGCGGATATTGTATTGGATGGTGTAAATGGCGTCTCTGAAAAAAGAACAGATAATCACGTGTGTGAGCTGACAATCATACGCAGTTTAGACTAAATGCTAAATGGTGCATTGGACACATTGTACATACTTTTGAGCATACATCTTTGCAAATTCTACCCTCATGAGGTATCCACGACAAAGGGCCTGAGTGCAGGTCACTAGAGATGCCAGTTTTTCATCTCGCATCTCCTCTAATGTCCCCAGCAAACCCGCTTTGAAAAATACCTTCAGTTAGAGATTAGAGAGGTTATGATGATAGATGCCAGTCTCTGATATCAGTGTCATTATTGATCAGTGGTATCATTTAATTAAATTACATTTCTGTTGGACACATCATTAGTTCTGAGCACTGCAAAAATACCTCAAACTTCCTACCTTTGTATGGCCAAACTTGTACTGTGTGTGATCAATATCAATTGATCCCAAGAGCTTCTCAGAAGCCTTCTTGCTATCAATGAACTGTTTCTCAGGAATAGCACTAGCATTTAGGACTCTGTACCTGCAAAATACAGAATCATGGAATACAGACAACAGATCAGGTCCTAATTACAGACTCAGTGCCAAGTTCAAAGACTAGCTTAATTACCTCTGTTTGAAGTCAGCATACAGGATTCTGCTGGGAAAGCCTTTCCTACAGATCCTAATACCCTCCAGCACACCATTACATCTCAGCTGGTGGATGACCAGATGGTTTTCCATTATGCCTGAATGGATTTTAAATTACATTTTGATTGTAAATCTTAGAGGGTTGTGTAACAACCATGTTTTTGAAATGTGCATGGGTTCATTTTATCCTCTGTGTACCTGGTGTCTTCACCTCATTGGGAATCAAGCACCGTACAAAGTGAGGATGTGTACTCCTCAGGCTGGTCATCAACTTTCCAAGATTCTCCTATGGGAAAACGTAAAGAGTCAATCATTCCCATGAAACACCAATCATTCTCATCAAGAGGAAGCATCTCATACTAACTGTACGTACTCTGAAAAGAGCTGAAACTGTCTGGAATGAACCCCCTTTCTTCTTCTGGCCTCCCTTTTTTCCTCCTCCACCACTGCTTCCATCTTTACAACAGAATGTGCAAAGCAGATCTCTATTTTATTTTTTGAAACAATGTAAGTTTAATGTAGTATTGTTTCAGTTATGTTCTGTGGTTATAAAAAATAATCACCTCCTTCAAAATATTCACATTTTGTTGCATTGCAGCCTGAAGTGAAGACATGAAAAAAATCTCCTTTAGCGACTGTGTGGTCAGTTTTGCTGTGTGTTTTGGGTCATTGTTATGTTAGAAGGCGATCTGGATTGGCTTTTTGTTAGATGTACTGTTCGGTGTTGAAGGCAGACCATTTGATTTTGGTCTCAACTGATGATTTTGGGCTCAACACCTTCTTTCTGCTTGGCTTCAGAATCTTCAAGGTGCATTTTGGCAAAGCTCAATCGAGACTTAATGTGGTCTTTCTCAAGGAGTTGCTTTTTTTTCTTGCAACCCTCCTGTACAAGCCGTATTTGTGGGGCAGCTGTGATATTATGGTTGCATGCACACCGTGACCACTCTTTGCCATAAATTCCTGTAACTGCTTTAAAGTCTCTTGGCAGACTCTCTGACCAGTTTCTTCCTCATTCTACCGTCCAGGTTGGAGGGACAGCCTGACCTGGGTAAGGTCCTAGTAGTATCAAATACTTTCCACTTCCTAATTATTGACCTTACTGTGCTCCTATGGACTGATAAAGCTTTTGATATTTTTTGTATCCATCTTCTAACTTGCTTGCCAACTTTATCCCTGAGTTCTTTGTACAGTGCCTTGCCACCCATAGATGATATTTTGCTTACAGTTGCACGATCAAGCACTAAAATGCTCCAGGAATATCTGTTTTTATTTACAGTTGATCACCGGTGGAAGCCAATTAGCTTGGTGTTCAATAGAGAAAGTGACTAGTTACACCTGACTGAGTTTACAGGTATTTTTAGGACGGAGCGATCCTTTATCTATCTCAGTGATTCAAAATTCTGATAACTATTGTTATCATATCTTTCACTAGGATGTTATGAGTTGTACTGAGTACATACAGCTGGAAAATATGTTTTTGTGTATCTGTTTTCATTTAAGGTAACAAAATGTGAATGTTTTAGAAGGGGTGATTCTTTTCTCTACCCACTGCATTACCTGTTTCTGATGATGCAAAGGAGGCATAGAGGAGAGCCAGCAACTTGACTGAAGACTTTTGATACAGCTGAACAACAGATTCATTTAATGGGTCTTTGTTCTTATCTAGCCAGCCGGTGATATTGTAGTCCACAGTGCCAGCATAGTGCACCAAAGAAAAGTGGGCCTCGGCCTTGCCTTTGGCAGGTTTTGGCTTTTGGAAGGCATTGTTTTTTCCTAGGTGTTGATCATAAAGCTTGTTCTTGAAGGATGTGTCTGTAGCCTTTGGAAACATACACTCCTCCTCAAGTATGGAGAAGATGCCCATTGGCTATGAACAAATAAATAGTTAGAGAAACATCATAAAAGGGACATCATAAATTTGATAAAAAGGTAAAAGAGAAGATTAGTTACTTTCTCAATAAGCTCAATGCAGGCAGCCAGGTCCATTCCGAAGTCTATGAACTCCCATTCGATTCCCTCTTTCTTGTATTCTTCTTGCTCCAGCACAAACATATGGTGATTGAAAAACTGTTGCAGTTTCTCGTTGGTGAAGTTAATGCACAGTTGTTCCAAGCTGTTGAACTATAAGTACAATCAAGTTATGTTGTCAGCTCAGAGCTATGATAGTGGGTGCCTGAGAAGATAAGCCTCCGAAAATAAAACCAGCAAAGAGCTTTTACTTACATCGAAGATCTCAAAGCCAGCAATATCAAGCACCCCAATAAAGAAAGCCCGAGGCTGCTTGGTGTCCAGCATCTGATTGATTCTAATGACCATCCACAAGAACATCTTCTCATAGACAGATTTAGCCAATGCAAAAACTGAATTGACAACCTAAAGAAGTTGAACAGAGTAAAGTTTTTTTTCTTTTGCCCTACAGTGGTTAAACATGTTACAGGAAAATAGGATTACATGCAAATACCTGTTGAACAGTCTGTCCTTTTGTGACAAACTCATTCCCAACCTTCACTCTGGGGTAACAAAGAGCTTTCAGCAACTCAGCAGAGTTCAGGCCCATTAGGTAAGCGACTTTGTCAGCCACTGCAGCAACAGCAAAGCCAAGCTGATGAAGCAACTACACTTTCAATTAGTGATGCTAATTTCCATGACATATACACAAATGTGAAATCAACAGGACACTTTTATTACAATGGATACAAACAACAGACAGATAACTCAGTAATTTGTCAGATTACCCTCAGTGCCATCAGGCTCAGCCTGCTCCTCGCGCTGCTTCTGCTTAAATTTCATATTTCCATAATGCATCACAGCACCAGTCAGCTTGTAGATGTTCATTTTTTCCTCAAGAGTGAAGCCTAGGATATCTATAGCCATCTAAAGAGTAAAATGGGGTGAAGTGTCAGGTAGACTAATAGCATTTGTAGGAATAGCTGCGAAAGGTTAATCAGACTGAGAGCAGTCCTCACATCAGTGGCTTCCAGCTCCTCCTTGTCATTAATGCTTGCCACAGTGATCTGGCCCTGGCTAATCATGGGAAAATCATAGGGGTTGGTCGTGATGAGAAGCATCTCTGAGAAAAGAAGATGCAACAAAGGAAGGAAAGTTAAGAAAAAGGACCAAATCTGTCGAGTTGTCTCTTGCATGAAACCCTTACCTATCAGCTCTGGCTTGTGTCCAGTCTGGACCTGATAGAAGATGTGGTAGCTTCTCTCATCAGCTAGCTGAAAGGTCACTCTTGACTTCTCCAGCAAATCTAAGGAAAAGCAACAGACCACTGCTTGACCACTGCAATGCCACTGAAAGATGTAACGCTACTTAGATGAGAAGGACATACATGTTTCAATATCAGCTGAAGCCAGTTTTCCTGTGGTTCCAAAGTGAATTCGAATAAATTTACCCTGTTGAAGAGTTGAAGATGTCATTTTACCAGAGTAATGCAATTTGTCTAAACAATACAGGGGAAAATACAGAAAGCACTCACAAAACGAGAAGAGTTATCATTCCTAACAGTTTTGGCATTTCCAAAAGCCTCCAGGAGAGGGTTGGCTGAAATGATTTGATCCTCCAGCGTTCCCTAAGAAAGTTTGTTTTCAGTAGCAAGAAAGCCATCAAAATGTTCATTGATTCATGCCATTTCTAATCACTTGTACCTGCACTTTTCCTGCTGTCGCATCTTTCTTTTTGTCTCCAGACACCGCAATTGTCGCAAAGTACTGGATGACACGCTTGGTGTTCACAGTCTTGCCTGCACCAGATTCTCCACTGCAGAAAGCAAGGTTTTAATGATACACAGGGGATCATTCATAGTCTGGTTTGAGGAGCAATTTATCATGAATTAAGCTGACTTACGTGATCAGGACAGACTGGTTTTCACGGTCTGCAAAAAACATTTTGGACAGATTTGCCTCACAGAAATATAAAATGTGTATGTATATATATATACATACTTTACTTACATTCTTCTATAGATAACTACACTAGAACTCTGTCCATCTACTGCACTCATCTAAAATGCAAGCCAAAGTAAACATGGTATTTAAACTAAAAAAACAGCTAATTCAACTTACCTGTCAGCATATTTTGATATGCATTATCAGACACAGAAAAAATATGTGGTGGGGCCTCCATGCGTTTTTTTCCTCTGTAAGCAGCCACCACTTCAGCACTGTAGACTGGGAGCCACTTGTAGGGATTCACAGTCACACAGAACAGGCCAGAGTAGGTCTGCAGAGAGAACAGTTGTGTTTACTGTAAGAGCCATAGCTCTGCACAACAGCCTGGTCATTTTTTTCTAGTCATATACTTACATAGATCATCCATGCTGCATAGCGCTCTTTGAGGTTAAACAGCACAGAGGGCTCATTGAGGTGGGTCATCATGGCCATGTCCTCTATCTTATCATATTTGGGTGGGTTCATAGGGTGACAGTCCTCATCTTTTACTGTGACAGTCTGCAAAGCATCATTTAATTATTCGCAGTCAAGTCTTCTTAGTCAATCTGACGGTTGACATTTATTATAAGAAGACTTCAGGACATCTGGTTTTCTGTTATTTTACCAAAAACTAAAAGAAAATGTGCTGAATTCATTGTTGGTTATCAACCATATGCTACAGATGAGGAGAAGTGCTGCTTGCTGCAGGGCTACTAAAAATAATCAAAAGCTCTTTCATTAAATAAAAGCTCACCTCCCCAGTCTCAGTTTTCACTGTGGTTTTGCCACCGTCTTTGCTCTGGATGACTCCTTTGAGGTACAGCTCCTTGGGATCAGGCACAAAGCAAGCAGTTTTAGCATCAAACGGGCGATTCTGGGCCTCAATCCTCTCCTTCTCTGGTTTACGAAGGAAGGGGGCAGCTGGCCCGTACTGGGCCATCTCTGCATCGGTGCTCATGATGGCTGCACAACTGGAGGAGAAAACATGAATTTAATGATTATCTGATTTAATGAAAAAAAACAACCTATGAAGACCAAATGAAATGAAATGTAACGATGATTCAACTGGATCACCTGCCGCCCTCTCTTCTGACAGCTGTAGTAAGATTTAGTCCTGCAAAAACAAGAAGAAATCCCACACTCCTTGTACCATCCTGTAGTATTCACATGCTCATTGTTTATTAAAGTACAATCTAGAATGCCATGAAATGTACATCCAAATTCCTAACCTTTTTGTATACAGAAAATAAAGTAGAAACACAAAAATAACAGCGAAAGATGAATGCAAGCTCATACCACTGGTCAGCACACAACAGGACTCTTCGGTGGGGTAAGAGGCAAGTGAAGGTCCTTTTATTGAGACCAGTGTGCCAGATCAGCAAAACACACTGTCTATATATGGGAATGTAATTCTATTCAAACATCAGTCAAGTCATATTATCAATCACTACTTTGCTCTTAAGTATAGCCACCAGCCTTCAAGGGGTAATCGAGTTGGACTCCACTAACAGGTGAACGTCCACACAGAGTTAGGAGTTATTTTTACATGCATTCACTTCTTAAAACTACAGGGTTTGACTTTGTGACCCTTGACATTCAAATGCTGATTCAAACAAATGAAACGAGTTTAGATGTGCCATGAAATGTAATATAATATAATGTAATGTAATGCAATGTAATGTAATATAATTTAATACAATATAATATACTTACATTATGAATAAATGATTTATCATTTACTAATTAGCTACAGTTCCCCATTCGTGCATTACATAAATTATATTTTATTATGTATCACATATGTACATACTTCCTAATGTTTCATGTTTAATATTCCTGTAATATTCATATTCAGTATTCAGTATGAATATTTCATGTTCATATATTATGTAACAGTTTAGCGTATCATTTACGAGAATGATTGTAGTCTTCGTTAAACCTAATCCTCCTGTGTGTTATAACAGCTGTTAGAAATTATTTCCTGAGCGCAGGCACACAATATGGGCCTTTTGTTGCCGGTTAGATCACTTGGGGAGCTGATTGCGGGGGCAGATGTGAAGTTCAGCTGGTGTTTTCTGTGACCATTCAACGATCGAAGTTGCACCCCGGGCCCAAATATACCCCCCACAAAGCTCAGGCAGACGTAAAGTCGAATTGTTCACTTGTGCTAATCTGTGAGAATGTTCGTCTGACATCCTGCTGTAAATCCCCGGCGGAGGACACACACTGTAGGACAAGTTCCACACCTGTGCATAGTCTGACCACTGCTAAACATAGAGGCAGCCTTATAGAAGTGGAAGGTGAAGTTGAGCTATTATGTTTTCATTCTTTAAAGCTTGGAAGGTGGTGATGGTCTGATTAGAACCAGAATCAGAAAATGTTGTTGATCCTGGAGGAAATGATTTATGTTATGACAGAGACAAAACAACAAGAACAATATAAAACATAAAGTCTAAATAAATCCAATTTTAAAAAAATCTGTAGAAAAAACTCAGTATGAAATAAGAAAGACACTATGCTATAAACACAAATGCTGGGTGCAAATACTATAGAGAAGATTAGTAACTTGCGTATAGCTGCCAGGGCACTACCGTTAACAGGTGCCCATGTGAGGTGCAGTGTATTACTCAAAGGAGTGTACGTCATGTCGTCAAAGCTGCAGTGTAGCTAACTAAAGTGTAAAGTGAAGTGCCAAGTGACCATTTTGTCATACATGAACACACCACAGCACACAGTGTTTAAGAGCACGAAATTCTCCCTCTTTGTTTAACCCATTCACCAAGTGAAGTAATGTGTGGGGATGGTACCTTACTCAAGACTACCTCAGAGGTGCCACTAACAGTCCTGGGATTTGAACCCACAACCTTCTGATTGCAGGGCAAACGCCCTAAACACGAGGCCACATTTATATGATACAACATCATTTAAATGTTAGTGACAGTTATATGATACGACATCATATAAATGTCACTAAATACTGCTTCATTTTATTGGAGCATCTGGTGGCCTGGGGGTTAGGGAGTTGCCACTGTGATTGAAAGGTCATGGGTTTGAATCCCAGAAATCCCTGCCACTGGCACCACTGAGGTACCCTCGAGCAAGGTACCGTCCCCACGTACTTCTTTCCGGATGCTGCGTCTCTGGCTGCCCACTGCTTCATGGGCATGAATGGGTTAATGCTGGGTTAATGCTGTGTGGTGCACTTTGGTGTGTTCACGCATGAAGGCCACTTTTACATTTTATAGAAAAAAAAAACTTGATCATAAGTTTTCTTTTTTTCTATTTTGCTCTGTAACACCCTGCATCCTCCATGTTTGGATTTTTTTTTTTAAAAAGGAATTTAGGAATTTTTAAGACAAACGCTCTCAAAACAGTTGTAAAATAATGTCTCTGGCACCGGTGAGTGTATTCATAACCATTTCATGTGACAGCTTTCTGGGATGTAGTTTTTAGAGGAATTACACGTTCCAGAAATCTGGTTCCCATCAACACAGCTGTGAACAATTCTGACTCTGAGTGACGGTGTTTAATGTCTTAAAATCAACACAATTTCCTTGTATTATAAATTGAAAAATCTGTTCTGAATCATTTTGGTCCATGTATAATGAAATGTGGCAGCTGCTGTAGAAACAAATGCAGACAAAATACAGTTTGTTGGTTTTAACCTTTGACAACACCTTTTATTCGTATAAATGTACATTTAAAATACCTTCTTTCAATGCTAATTTCAGTATAAATTCTGTAATATATATTTCTGCAATATACAGTTCTGTGATTATATGCATCTGTTTTTGACTGATACAACGAGTGCGTGCATTTGTATGCTGTGACCTCAGTAATGTCATCGAAAAGATGGTATGACAGATGGCTCAGGGTCCTGTATGGCTGCTGCCGCAGGGAGTGGACAAAATAAATATTGGTAACCAATGAAGAAATGTCTTTACATGACAGAATAATAGAGAGTTTGCTGAGGTCTAGCTATGCGGAGTGAATTTCTGTTACAGGTGCGGTTACAGGTGCAGGTAATGGGCAAAACAAGTTAAACGCACTGAATCAACACTGAAATCCGAGTTGTGACTAGGATACCCCGTCCTTGTGGTGGTGGATGAGTGGATTAGAGTGTCCTCGAGTGAAGGTTAGATTTACAGTCGACTCCTTCACCCATGTTATCTAAAGGTGCATCCGATGTCCTCATCCACATGACAGCTGGGGCTGACTGCTGTACACTTTAGGACGAAATGGAAGCGCTATGAAGTATTTGAACCACAAGAGCCTGTAGCCACAGAATGCTGAAGGTTCATTATATAAGGTAAGCTTTCGCTCTGCAGAACTCCTGCTGTGCTCCGTAAGCTGTAGCATCAGACACAATCGGTCAAGTCCTGTGTTCCTCCCAATGAACCATTTCCAATGACTGGAAACCAAGATATTCATTATTAACATTATTAACATTATTAAAAAAAAGGAAAAAGGGTTAGTTCTTCCCAGTGTGATGTAATGGAGTTCACAGCAAGGTCACTCTCTATTTATTTCTCTATGGTCCACATATGACATTTTATTATATTGCTTTATTTATTATGACGACATATCCTATTTTATTTTTAATGTCCATTTTACAGCCTCTTTTTATCATTTAGCATTAAACAAGCTGCTTTCTCTTGAGCGTCTTAGAGACAGATATATATGTTGATGGTCTCTGTTCTGATTGGCTGCCTGAATCAGAAAGCAGCCCGACTGAACACTCCTTCATTGTGAATGGGCGGAGCTAAACTACTGTCAACAAAATGGTTGGAAATGAAGGTGAAAATTCACTAGTTTTGTGATGTTTTTGTGGCATCATTAAAAGCAATGAATTTGCACCTTCATTTTATCACGTGGAACGGAAACCAGTTCATTTTAAAACAATATTTATTGATCACATTAAAGTCTTTTATTTATAAAGGCGAGAAAAATAGGATACGGATCCATGGATCCAGGATATGGGCTCCATAACTTGTATAGAATATTTTCATTGTGTCTGTGTCCTTTATACTGCACAAA
>JBBIGA010000027.1:10200284-10219066 GCA_037576975.1 Alestes dentex | reverse complement strand
TCCATGGATCCAGGATATGGGCTCCATAACTTGTATAGAATATTTTCATTGTGTCTGTGTCCTTTATACTGCACAAATTTCACTTCCACAACACTTATGAAAATGGTTCTTTAAAGAATCATCCAGTGACAGTAGTACTTCTACATTAGTGCCCCAGAGAGCTCTTTTTTAGGCACCATTATTCTGAGGAGTGAAATTTTACCTGCACTGAATCACGGTCACGGATGCTACATGTGTCAATAGACTTAGTCACCTTTGCGATATTACGGAAGATGGGAAAATTACCACTAGTACATTATCAGCAGTGTTTTCCATATCAACCTCCATTCTAAATGTTTTACCCTGTATTCATTGTTAGCTGTCTCAGTTTACTGTCTGCATTTATTAGTTTGTTGTTGTATGTCTTAATCAGCATGTCCGAAAGATATTAAGACATTTTGTTTCTGTAATTGTGTTGTATGAAGTAAGTGAGCCCTCTTCTGGCTGCCATTAAGTACTGTTGCTAATTACTGAAGAGAGTTAAAACAAAGAAGAGGGATTCAAAATGTAAATATTTCACAGATTGCTGTTTAATTGAAGCAGGTTCTAGAGTTCTGAGTAAACAATCACAAATCACACCAGAAATAATGTTTATTAGATATTATTTGCATGAAATTGTCGCTATCTCACTACTAGAACCTTTAGTTAATGTTGCCTCACTGGTCTCATGCACAGTTATACTCTGACAAGGTTATAACATCAGTCATTACACTGATACGTTCATGCCAACTGCAATAATTAATAACATACTAATGTAAAATCCTTGAAATGTTGAACAAAACATCTCAAAATAACCTACGTCTACTCTATATTTAATTCAAGGTGAAATATATATACACAGCTCCGGAAAAAAGAAGAGACCACTGCAATTTGTTTATAAATCAGCATCTCTATGAGTATGACAAGCATTCCATGCCAGTGTCTGTTAAATTCCTACACAAGCACCTCGTTCTGCTTTATGAGGTACTGATTAGGTGATTCAGAATCAAATCTTATTTAATAAGGAAAAGTACAAAAAAACACTGCTGTAATCGACACTCTCCTCTCGCAATGTGACCAGTTGGATGGCAAAACACTACTAGAAGCATGTCAAAGGTAATTATTGCCATTTTGTTCATGAGATTTGTTTTCTTTGAATTATTCAAGTTCTGTAAACACTGCATAATTTCTCTCATTTTGATGTGTTGTCATTTCCTTTAAAATGATGCGTTAAAGAACAATATATTTATTTAGAAATTAGGAGAAATATTGTCAGCAGTTCGTAAAAACTAAGGCAAAGCTGTTCAGTTCCATACTTGCACCTATTAAAGATAAAACCTGAGAAACTGAACATTTTTGCAGCGGTCTCTTATTTTTTTTTCCGGAGCTCTACATACATATAGAGAGAGAGACAGTAAATAAAATGCAAAAAATACCATGAAGTTATGATACTGAACGGTAGGTGATGGCTGTAGAAATAGTATCATAAAAATACAAACTTACAAAAAAAAAAACCCTTTCTTTATAAAGAAAGCTCTCACTGACTGAACCCTACCAATATCATCCGAGATACTGGCTACTCTTTTCCACCAATCTCTCGACTCTTCGCTCTTAATTTGTTGACTTGAGAATCTGCGATGTCAGCTCTCTCCTCTGCCTCCTCCAACTCATGCTGCAGCTTCCTGATCTTCCCCATATGGGTGCTTATTTGTTCCTCCTGTTTGTGGGGTATGGGTGATGTCAAATCATTAACAGACAAAAGCAAACTATGAAGAAAATTACTGTTTATCTACTGTATGGACCAAAGTATTGGCCAGGGCTCTGTGCTGGCCAGTCAATTCTTCCACACCGAACACGTCCAGCCACTGGGGCACAGTCATGCTGGGATAGAAAATGTTCTTCCTCCAAACTATGTCCACAAAGTTGGAAGCATGCCGTTATGCGGAATGTCTTGTTCTGCTGAAGCCTTAAGATTCTCTGAAAGTAAGGGGCCTAGCCCAAACCCTGAAAAACAGGTGTGTGCCAATACTTTTGTCCATATAGTGTCTGTTATATAACTCACGTACCGCCTCCTCACACTGTCGTTTGTATGTCTTTACTTTAAGCTGTAGCTTGTTGACCAGGTCTTGCAGTCTGGTTATATTCTTCTTGTCCTCCTCAGCCTGCAGTATCGAGTGATGAAATTTTTCCATCTTTCGTCATCCTGCATGTACCACTGGCACATACTAATAACACTAATGCAGCATCTATTCATCTCTAATAATAATATAATACAAATGTTATACTTCGTGTAAAGACTTACAGTTTAGTACCTACTATGAATGTGAATATGACTATGTAGTTCTGAGAGTGTGGCACTGAAGTGTGGAGCCATGTACGGCCTTTTTTAGAGCTTTTTTTTTTAGGGCAGTTTGAAGAGCTAACAACTGGGAGCAATACCAATACCACCACTTTTTCTCCTACCTGGTATGTAAGTTCTTTGATTTTCCTCTCGTATTTTCTTATACCTTTAATGGACTCCACCCCGCGTTTCTGCTCTGCCTCTAACTCGTTCTCCAGCTCTCTAACCTGTAACACAATGGAATCCATTAGCCCCTACAAAACAAGACAAACACAGGAACACATACATTTCAGTGGCTCTTACTCTTGTCTCTAGTTTCTGAAGCTCTTTCTTTCCACCCTTCATCGCAATTTGTTCAGCTTCGTCCAGACGTTGCTGTAAGTCTTTGACCGTGGCCTCCAGGTTCTTCTTCATCCTCTCTAAATGAGCACTAGTGTCCTGCTCCTTCTTCAGCTCCTCTGCCATCATGGCAGCCTACGAATCACCATTAGAAATCCATATATTCAAGCCTTATATGAAGAAAATTCTCAACACAATCTCACAACTTTTCGTGCAGCCATCACGACATGAAATCTATTCAGAAACGATCACGCTTTAGGCCTTTTTTCGTGCTAGGACAACGCTGCACTACCCCATGCATTTTAATGCGCAGTGTGTAACACAGCTAGTATCTGCGCTAACTGGTGACTGTTAGGGTTAGAGTTAAGGTTAGGGTTATGGTGAGGGTTAAGGTTAAGGGTAGGATTAGGGTTAGGGTTAGGGTTAGGGTTAGGGTTAGGGTTAGGTTTAGGGTTAGGGTTAGGGTTAAGGTGAGGGTTAGGGTTAAGGTTAGGGTTAAGGTGAGGGTTAGGGTTAAGGTTAGGGTTAAGGTTAAGGGTAGGATTAGGGTTAGGGTTAGGGTTAGGGTTAGGTTTAGGGTTAAGGGTAGGATTAGGGTTAGGGTTAGGGTTAGGGTTAGGGTTAAGGTTAGGGTTAGGGTTAAGGTTTAGGGTTAAGGGTAGGATTAGGGTTAGGGTTAGGGTTAAGGTTAGGGTTAGGGTTAAGGTTAAGGGTAGGATTAGGGTTAGGGTTAGCTTTGCAAACAAAAACTATAAGAAACCAACTCATTATTTCTCTCCTACTGTCCCTCAGTCACCAGTTAGCGCTGATACTGGCGGTGTTACACAGTGTGCATTAAAATACATACGCTAGTGAAGCGTTGTCCTAGCACGAAAAAAGGCCTAAAGCGTGATCGCAGCACATTTTTGAATAGATTGTATACCGTGATGGCTTCACAAAAACTCATAAAATTCTATATGAAGTTCTAGTTATCAGCTTACATCTGTAATAGCCTTCTTTGCTTTCTCGTCTGCATTCCTCGCCACCTGAACAGTGTCCTCAACCTCGGCCTGCAGATTCGTGATGTCTGACTCCATCTTTTTCTTGGTGCTGGTGAGACTTATTGTCTATAGGGAAAAAAATGAAATGTTCAACAGTGTTAAAGTGTTATAATATTGTAATTACCTGTATTAAAGCCATGTATCACATTACAGTTTATTCATTAAGATCTTTTCTGTTTCAATTGGATAGTTTCTCAGCATAAGCCATTCATAATTATAATCAGATATATCTGGCCGTGTCCCCTTAAAAGCCAGGGATAAGTGACGTAATTTAAATGATTTCTACAGTGACTGGCAACTTTTTTTCTAATTAATTACTAAAAAGGACTTGGCTTTTTCTTTACAGTATAAATACGGTTTTACAGTTTAACAAACAAGTGGTGGTAGCTGGACTTGGGTTAGGTTCAGACACAATTTTGGTGGGCTAGAACAAAAATTTCGAGCAAGCCCAATTAAGTTCTAGTCTTGACATCCACCTGAGCATGAAGAAGTTGTGTCCGCTCACTCATGTCCACCAGTTCCTGCTCTGCCATCTTCCTGCATCTCTCCGACTGCTCCAGGGCAGCTCTCATCTCCTCAATTTCAGCCGTAAGCAAGGTGTTCCTGCGCTCAGTCATGGCAAGCTGCTCCCTTAGATCCTCTTGCCCATGGAGAGCATTGTCTAAGTGCACCTGAGTGTCCTGGAACATCCAGAAAAAAGAGATACTTAAAGTGCAGAGGTTTCTCAGCAGTTACTAATGAGTGTAAATGAACAGTGTGTACCTTGAGCTGAGTCTGCACATTGCGGAGTTGCTTGCTGGCTTCAGCTGCTTGGCGATTGGCATGACCTAGCTGGATCTCCATCTCGTTCAAATCTCCATCCATCTTTTTCTTCAGACGCATGGCTTCATTCCTGCTGCGGGTCTCTGAGTCCAGGGCACTCTGGAGCATGTCCACCGTCCTCTGATGATTTCTCTTCAACTGGTCAATCTCTTCATCTTTCTCAGCCACTTTTCGGTCTACCTCGGACTTCACCTGGTTCAGTTCCAGTTGAATGTGAAGGATCTTTGCCTCCTCATGCTCAAGAGAAGACTAGGAAAACAAAAAATAGGTCATTTTCCCCATTCTCGTAATTTCTCTGAACAAATAAAAGATAACGAACTTTACCTCTGCCTCCTCTAGAGCCGTCTGAACATCCATTTTGTCCAGCTCAGCTTGTTTTACTGCTTTTTCAAGCTCATGGATGGTCTTTGCAGATTGCCCTAGCTGCTCAGAGAGATCTGTGACTTCCTCTGGGAAAAAAAAAAAAATAATAATTTAAATACCATTTCTATTTAATTATAAATAGTGAAATCCCTTTATAGGGAAAGGCAATACATACGTTGAATGTTCTTGTTCTCCCTTTTCATGTTCTCCAAGTGATCCAAAGCTTCTTCGTATGAGTTTTTGAGTTTGAAAAGCTCTGTGCTCAGTGACCTGAATTCCCTTTGGGAGCCCTCAAGTTCTGACTGACTTTCCTCATATTTCTGTTTCCATTCTGTGAGAACCTGATGGATAAATGGCAGGGCATTCAACTAAGGGCACACAATCTACACTCAACAAGAACAGATTCGCAAGTGAGGGTAAAACTTCATACTTTATCAAAGTTCCTCTGCTTCTTGTCCAGTGTTGCATTGGCTGCATTGGCCCTCTCTATCTCCACCATGAGGTCCTCGACTTCTGCTTGGAGTCTCTGTTTGGTCTTCTCCAGGGAGGCACATTTTGAATTTACAGCTTCTGTTTGTTCTTCTGATTCCTGAAGGCGCTGAGCAAGTTTCTTCCTTTGATGATGACATTTAAAGAAAGATTAGTGGAAATAATTATAGCCACAAAACATGATTATATGAGGTAAAAGATTCTTAAAAGAAGCTGTACTTGGCCTCTTCAAGTTCCTCAGTGCGCTGGATGGCATCAGTCTCATATTTGGCTCTCCACTGAGCCACTTCACTGTTGGCCTTGGACATTCCACGCTGCAGCTCAGCTTTAGCCTCCTGCTCCTCTTCAAACTGCTCCCTTAGAAGGTCACAGTCATGTCGAGTCGACTGCAGAGAATGGGCCAGGGCATTCTTGGCCTAAATATAATGAAAATTTGCATATTTTTTTCTACTTACATGAGAAACTCTAAAGGAATATCCATTGTATTATGGAAGAGATTAGTGCTACCTTAGTTTCCTCTTCCAGTAGTCTCTTCAGTTCATCAATCTGCTGAGTGCACACCATTTTCACTCTGTTTAGCTGGGAAAGATTAATTTCCTTTTCTTCAAGTTGACGGGTGAGCTCACCTATTCGAAGAATATTTTGGCTGAACATGAAAACCCTATTTACCAGTGTTATGGTGGTCATCACAACATATATTGTTAGAAATGATGTAAAATCAAACCATTTTCAGTCTGCAGCCTTGCATTATGGGTAATGTAGTCGTTTAGGGCTCTATGGGCCTCCTCCGATTTTGTCTTGTATTCGTGATTTTGGTCCTCAAGATTGCGGCACTGTTTCTCAAAGGAAGCCTGGAATATTGACAGAAGTCAGCAGATCATGATGGAATGTGAGATATCAGTCACTTTAATGGACTGTAAACAAGAATTTCTTACCTTCAGTTTTAGAACACTTTCCATATTGCTGGCTAAGTCATCTATCTCCATCTTAAGCTCACTCTTCTCTTTCTCAAGCTTCTGCTTGACTCTCTGTAGATTGTCAATTTGCTCCCCAAGTTCAGTCACACTGTCAGCTTGCTTCTTGCGCAGGGTGGCAGCAATGGATTCATGCCTCAGAGTGGATTCTTCAAGATCACGGCGCAGCTTCTGGAATTCTGCCTCTCTTTTCTTGTTCATCTCAATCTGAGTGGCAGTGGCTCCACCAGCTTCTTCCAGCCTCTCACTGATCTCCTCGAGTTCCCTGGAGAGATCAGCTCTCTGCTTCTCCACCTTAGCTCTGGCAGCACGCTCAGCCTCAGCTTCCTCCTCAAGTTCTTCTATGCGAGCCTACATTCAGATATTATGCACATCATTAGAAGGTTATGCCTAAAAGACAAGTTGGTACCATCACATTCCAACGTACCTGAAGCTCCTTCAGTTTCTTCTGAAGCTGGGTGCTTAGTATTTGCTCATCATCTATTTTACTTTGCAGGTGGCTAATTTCAAAGTCTTTCCTGGCAAATCACAAGGAAAATCCACACAAACAACATACACTCTAAAACATCCAGATTGCACAGAATACTCAGCTGTTTTATTTCTGAATTAGATCTCAAAATTAGCAACAGGTTGAAAGAAGCAGACTACCATACTTCTTAAGTCGTTCCTCCATTTGTTGTTTCTCATTCTCCAGATCCATTACATTTTCTAGGGAAAGTTTCAAGTCCCCCTCCAGTTTTCTTTTGGCTCTGTCCAGATCTGCCCTCAACTTCTTCTCCTGCTCCAAAGACCCCTCAAGCTGCAAAACATGCATGTGATCATGTGATTACCTCCTCTTTCTTTGTATAATGATAAAACGTGATGCCACTATCTATTATCTGAATTAATATTTCCATATTTTATATTGTGTGTACATACCGCTCTGGAAAAACAATAGGAGACCACTGCAAAAGTGTTCAGTTTCTCAGGTTTTATCTTTCGTAGGTGCAAGTATTGAACTGAACAGTTTTGCCTTAGTTTTTAAGAACTGCTGACAATATTTCTCCACATTTCCAAATAAAATGTTGTTTAATAAAGCATACTTTTAAAGGAAATGACAACACATCAAAATAAGAGAAATGCTGCAGTGTTTACAGAACTTGAATAATCTCAAATCTCTCGTTCACTCTTAAACAAAATGGCAGTAAGTACCTTTGACATTCTGCTAGTAGTGTTTTGCCATCCAGCTGGTCACATTGCAAGAGGAGAATGTTGATTATAGCAGTGTTTTTTATACATTTACTCATTAAATAGATTTGATACAGAAGATCAACTAATCAGTACCTCATGAAGCAGAATGAGGTGCTTGTGTAAAGATATTTAAAAATAAATTGCAGTGGTCTCTTATTTTTTTCCAGGGCTGTATTTGTGTGTATATATGTGTGTGTGTGTGTGTGTTTGTGTGTGTGTGTGTGTGTGTCTGTGTGTCTGTGCGTTGCACTTACATCATCTACTTGTTGTTCCAGCTTCAGTTTAATCTTGGTTACAGCATTGACTTTGTCTTCCTCAGCTTGAAGATCATCTAGTGTTTGCTGGTGAACTTCCTGGAGAGCTTTAGTTTCTTTAGAAGACTTCAGAAGAGCTTCCTCGAGGGTGCTAAGTTCCTCTGTAAGGTTCTTCACCTGGATTTATTTTTTGAAATAGTCTTACAAACAACATGTAAAGGCAAAAGAGGCCTGAAAGCTAAAGCATGAGTTTGGGGAAAGCTTTTTCTACTCTCACCTTGTTTTCTGTGGCATGCTTCTCCTTCTCCACCTTGGTGATGGTGAGCTCCAGGTCATCAATATCTCTTTTGAGCTCAGAGCATTCATCTTCCAGCTTCCTCTTCCTGGCTGTAATCTCTGCATTGATCTCCTCTTCCTCCTCCATCCTTTCAGAGAACTCTTTCACTTTGGCCTCCAGGTGGATCTTACTCTTTATCAGTCCTTCATACCTCTCCTCTGCATCTGACAGATTCTCACGTTCCTGTAAATGTGAGAGCTGCGACGTGAAGATTTGGTCGGGATAAAATGTTTACTGTACCTTTTTTTACACCAAGATTTTAACATACAGCTTGAATCTGAAGGTAGAGGTCATTCTTTTCTTGGACAAGAGCAACCATTTTCTCTTCCAACTCCTTCCTCCTGGACTCTGATTTCTCAAATTCCTCCTTCATTCTAGAAAACTCCTCTTTCATTGTCTGCATCTCTTTCTCTGCCTCTGCACTGCGCAGGAGGGGCTTCATCTTGAAGAAAAGCCTCATCCATGGCCAGTTTTTGACATTCATAAATGAGCGAATGTTGTACTGTATTATGTAGATGGACTCCCTGCATAATAGCAGTACAGTGATATGAAGCCATCCAAGACAATCACATACGGTCCACTCTATTATCCACATATTACATTAGATGCATCAACATATCACATCAGATTACATCTGTCCAAATCAGATTTTGTCCAACAGGCCTAATCAAATGTTTTTATACTCAAACCTCTTCTTCGTCATCTCTTTGAATTCAAGTCTGGCAACGTAACCCCTGGAGACAGCTTGGATGCGGGTCATGAGGACAGCCAGCCGTTCATCTCTCATCTCCTCCAAAAGACCCAACAGACCAGCCTTGAAGAACACCTGAGGTTCAATAGAAGACAAAGCTAGGATGTCACAATAGTATAAAAACACAAATGATGAGTCAGCATAGGTGGACACATAGTGTGGCTCTTTCTAAGGTCTAATTACCTTTGTGTGGCCAAATCTGTATTGAGCATGGTCCACATCAATGGATGAGAGCAGTTTCTCAGATGCCTTTTTACTATCAATGAACTGGCCTTCAGGAATAGCACTTGCATTCAGGATCCTGTACCTTTTGTAACCGCAAACCACAGACTCTTAATGCACATTTTTTCAATGCACTCTTAAAGCAGAGCTTTGTACCACTTGGCAGATTAGGAAGTGAACAAATATACCTCTGTTTAAAGTCGCCGTATAGGATTCTGCTAGGAAAGCCCTTCCTACAGATTCTAATACCCTCCAGGACACCATTACAGCGAAGCTGGTGGAGAACAAGGTGATGGTCCATAGCCCCTGAGGAGAACAACACACATGCGCGCACACATGTATGTATACTGTATATACATATGTGTGTGAGAAATGACATGCCTGCCAATACGTCACTCAAATAATTCTGAGCCGAAAGTGAGGAAGTTTTTTTTTACCTGGGGTCTTAGTTTCATTTGGAATTATGCAACGCACAAAATGAGGGTGTGTGGACCTAAGGTTTGCCATCAGCTTGTTGAGATTTTCCTATGAGAAAGATTATTACCAATCAATCTAATGTATTCATACACTTTTCTTCAGTAACATTTATAGTATAAAATGTATATTTTTTACCCTGAAGAGGGCTGAGACTGTTTGAAATGAGGATCCTTTCTTCTTTCCTCCCTTTTTGCTTCCACTGGTTTCAGCTGAAGAGAGAGAGAGAACTTATAGATAAGCGTTCTTCATCCAAACATCAAATGTTGTTGTCTCTGAACTACTGTAGACATACCGTCGGCTGATGCATAGGTGGCAAAAAGGTTGCACAGCAGCTTTACCGCTGCTTTCTGGTACAGCTGAACCACTGTGTCATTCAAGGGGTCCTTGTTCTTTTCCAGCCAGCCAGTGATATTGTAGTCCACCGTGCCAGCGTAGTGCACCAAGGAGAAGTGGGCCTCAGTCCTGCCTTTAGTAGGCTTGGGCTTCTGGAAAATACTGTTTTTCCCCAGGTGCTGGTCATAAAGCTTGTTCTTGAAGGATGTGTCTGTTGCCTTGGGAAACATACACTCCTCCTCAAGGATGGAGAAAATGCCCATTGGCTGTGGAAAAGAGAAAGTTGAGGGTTTTTTTTTTTTACTCTTTTTCATCCTTATTGGACAAAACAAGTGACACAGCATTTATTGCATGGTGCACCGAAAGAAGATTTATGACATGCCTTCTCAATAAGCTCAATGCAGGCAGCCAGGTCCATTCCAAAGTCTATGAACTCCCAGTCAATTCCCTCTTTCTTGTATTCTTCTTGCTCCAGCACAAACATATGGTGATTGAAAAACTGTTGCAGTTTCTCGTTGGTGAAGTTGATGCACAGCTGCTCCAGGCTGTTCATCTGAGATTTATATACCATTTATTTTTTATATAGGTTTATAATAGTTTTTAATAGTTTTTTTTTTTTAGTTTTTAGTACTATTGACCTTACTCTGCAAAAATCAGACCAGTTCTCACCTCAAATATCTCAAACCCAGCTATGTCTAACACCCCGATGAAGTGTTGCCTGGGTAATTTAGTGTCCAGCTGTTGATTGATCCTGGTTACCATCCATAAGAACAGCTTCTCATACACGGCTTTGGAAAGGGCACCCATGGAATTATTCACCTATAAAAACACAAAAGTCTTTGTTATCGTGGATTTTTTTTATTACATTGCATTATGAAAACATACTGTAAAAAATGCAGTTACCTGTTGAACAGTCTGTCCCTTAGTGACATATTCATTTCCGACTTTCACTCTGGGGTAGCAAAGAGCTTTCAGCAAATCAGCAGAGTTCAGGCCCATAAGGTAAGCAACTTTGTCAGCCACTGTGAAAAAATATTTATTATTATGGTCAATGCGAACCACATTCTCAGAACTTTAACAAAGTCCTGAAATGTACACATGCTTTTAAGAAATCACCCTCAGTGCCATCAGGCTCGGCCTGCTCCTCACGCTGCTTCTGCTTAAATTTCATATTCCCATGATGCATCACTGCTCCAGTCAGCTTGTAGATGCCAACTTTCTCCTCTGAGTTGAAGCCAAGGATGTCAATGGCACTCTGTCTTATTCACAGAGAATCAAACAGCAACTGTGTCACTGCATGTAAGTGACATCCACAATTTGTGTTGATCTGAATAACTGAAAGTGTAAACTCACATCTGTTGCCATCAGCTCCTCTGTGTCATTAATGCTTTGCACTGTGAGCTCCCCCTGACTGATGAAAGGGTAGTCATATGGATTGGTTGTGATCAGCAGCATCTCTGTAAACAACAAATAATTATTTAGGATGGTGTCAGTTCTTCACTGTTTCAACTGAGCAGTTCATAGGTACTGACCTATCAGTTCTGGCTTCCTGTTGGATAGAATCTGATAAAAGACGTGGTAGCTCCTCTCCGCAGGAAGCTGAAACGTCACCCTAGATTTTTCCAGAAGGTCTGAGGAGAACATACTGTAAGGTTACAGCATGCACACACACACACGGGCTATTCAGCAGACAATAATTCAAAGTGATAAGCAAACTCACAAGTTTCAATATCAGCTGAGGCCAACTTCCCCTTCGTTCCAAAGTGGATTCTGATGAATTTACCCTATAATCATTGGTGACAAGACAACATTCTTAGTGCTCTTTAGTGATATATCGGTGTAATGTGATACAAAAAATACATAGACACAAACATATATCACACACATACATATTGTCGCTGTCGGGCCAAAACCTCATATGTCCAAAACAGCTACTTTTCAGGAAACTCAAAAAACTATGTATATTCTAAATAAATGAATACTGTGTCATCAAAATTGGTATATTTTCAACACTTTTCATTGGTTAATAATTTCTCAATTTTACAGACCCACGTGGAGACTGACCAATAACATCGATTTATGAAAAAAAAACAACAAAGATCAAAAGTGGAGTTACGAGGTTTCCGCCAGAGAGCGACGATATGTACACTATATATGTATGTGTATGATATATCCCCATCCAACACTTTTATGATGAACTGTAACGGAGATTTTAGAGCCAGGCCTTTTCGTACATCATCAGTGCCTGACCTCATAAATGCTCTACAGAATGAATGGGCAAAAATTCTCACATAAACTCCAAAATCTTGTAGAATGTCTTCCAAGAAGAGCGTTAGCTGTTATAGCTGCGAAGTGCAAAGTCTTTGTATTTGAATGCAATGTCATGAAAGTCCCTGTTGGTGTAATGGTCTGACATCCCAATATTTTTGCCCAAATATAGTGTACGTGTGTGTGTGTGTGTGTGTGTGTTTGATCATAGGTCATGCAGTTTTCAGTGTCTAGACATGCCTTAGCATTCCTAGCACATCAACTCACAAAGCGGGAGGAATTATCATTCCTCACAGTCTTGGCATTCCCAAAAGCCTCCAGCAGAGGGTTAGCCTGGATGATTTGATCTTCCAGGGTGCCCTGAATGATGCAAAGAAAATCAGGAAAAAGTTTGAGTGTATGTTGATTGGTAGCTGTCGCACTGTAATTGTGATGATTTTTACCTGCAGTTTTCCAGATGTCACCTCTTTTTTTTTGTCGCCAATAGACGCGATTGTCGCAAAGTACTGGATAACGCGCTTAGTGTTCACAGTCTTCCCAGCGCCAGATTCTCCACTATCAATTAGTAATGAACAGCGGTCCATTTTACAAAATGCACTGTAAAGAAATGCCAGTGTTCAGAACTGTAATGCAAATCTGTATAATCTTATACATACGTGATTAGAATAGACTGGTTTTCTCGGTCTGCAAAAGAGTCATGGAGAGAAAATGAATGCAAATACATTCCTTGACATTTCACAGAAAATGATTATGGTTAAATGATTATGTCCTACTGACTGTTACCTGTAAGCATGAACTGATACGCATTGTCTGAGATGGAGAAAATATGAGGAGGCACCTCCTGACGTTTTTTCCCCCGGTATCCATTTATCACCTCTGGGTTGTAGACTGGGAGCCACTTGTAGGGGTTTACAGTCACACAGAACAGCCCAGAGTAGGTCTGCAAAGGGGCAAGATTCTTCTTAAAAGATCTTTAAAAAATGATCACTATATAATCATTGTTGAGAAATATGCAATGGATATCTTAAAACATATTTTAAAATAACTTAAAAGTTATCGACTTTGAGACTGGAACAGCACTGAATATGGTGAATACTACTACAATTCTAGAGGATTATTTTGAGTAACTAAAGACTCAGTCGTTGCATACGTAGATCATCCAGGCTTCATAGCGGTCTTTCAGGTTGAACAGCACGGCTGGTTCATGCAGGTGGGTCAGCATGGCCATGTCCTCGATCTTGTCAAACTTTGGAGGATTCATGGGACGCACATTGTCCGGCTTCACCGTGACGGCCTGTCTCAAACACATACATGACACTGATTTTGTCTGAGAACCTTTAAAAGCTGAATTAAAGATCCATGGCTTAAACATATACATTATAATTTAAATACTAGTCACCTCTGTTTAACTTGTTAAAACCTGAGGGACAAAGACTTGACCTAATAATGAGTCTTACACTGTAGAAGTCACACATTACAAATGTTATACTGAAATCGTTGAAATAATTTGAAGTCAAAGCTCCAACAGACAACACTAGATTGGCTTAAAAACCAAATAGGAATGAGATGTGCACAGAGGTGAGCTCAACTGAAAAAAGTGTAAAGAGCATGTAAGTGTTTTTAGTAGCAAAACAAAAACCAGCCCTGAGTGTAAAGAAAGCATCTTCACTCACCCTCCCATCTTCTGTCTCCACAGTCACTTTAGTTCCATCTTGGCTTTTGATTTTGCCTCTCACATACTCAACTTTAGGGTCATCCACATAGCAGGACGTTTTGGCATCAAAAGGCTTATTTTGGGCTGCGATCCTTTCTCGCTCTGACTTGCGCAGGTACGGGGCAGCCACCCCAAATATTTCCATCTCAGCATCGCCCATCTTGTACCGCTGGAATATAAGAAGACTTTTGTTGCTTTGACTATTACACAGCTATCAAAAGGGCAACATCATGACAGTGATATAAGAGAGTATGTCTAAATCAGACACCATGATCACAAACATTTGCAAATCAACAGCAATACAATGTAAAAATAGACAGTAACTGAGAAGAACTAAAGCTTACCTTAGTGGTGTAGGGCAATCAACCAACGATGAAAAAAAAATCTGCCTACAGGGACTTGAGGTCCGCTGGGGTTTCTGTATTATAGAAAATTCTTAATGTAGGTAACTGGTTAATAGTACACTGAAACCCTAGCTTCACTCGACCTCTGTAGACACACTAACTAGACTTTGACAGTTTTTATAAGAGGTTGCCTCTTTTTTTTTTTTTTTTTTGGTCTACTGTATTAAACCTAAGCCATATTTGGGCCAGGATCTATAATGGTCCCAAAGCCACCATGGACAGTGAGCAATGTTGATTTTGTTTTTGAAATATCTATCTATAGCTGTATCATGTCACCTCTAAATGTTTTCTATTCTAATCTCCGAGCCAGCCCATTAAAAACCGATGATGGTTAAGATTGGTAGATTATTGGGATCTGGGTCCTGACATGGCAGGCCTCATTTTGTAGGATCAGGGAAGATTAGGTGCATGTGGGCATCGCTTAATTTCTGCCAGTGACTGTCTGAGATCAGGCTTGGGCAGAAGATAAGTAGAATAAAAGTGCATAGATACATGCCATTGTTTACCAGCTTATCTATACAGTACAAAAAGGCAAGCATCCACTCCATAAGAGAAACAGGCTATTGTTGAAAATCTAATATTAGTATGTTTTCCTTTGTAGAAGGACTCTCGGTGATTGTATTACAGATATCACAACATGGCTAAGTCAATTAGAGGATTAAGTGATTTAAATGATGTTCAACTCTCTATGTACAATACCTTGATCCCAATGGTCAGTCTCATTTGCAAACTCCCAACAGGGCAGTGCTTCCCATCCCAGGTCTTGGACGCTCACTGCCCTGCGCATTTCAGTGTTTTCAACGCTCCCATCACACCTAATCCGACTATTCAGCTCATTAACAACCCCTCTCTGAGTTGTTGTGTGTGTTGGAGCAAAGAAAGCTCGTGCAGGGCAGCGTGCCTCCAGGATCCACTGAGGTTGGGAAACACTGCAATAGAGCCCTATAAATAACAATGCTGACAATGGATCTGAAAAAAAAAAGCCCTCTAAATCCAGTCAAAATCCCCTGTATAGATTTATATCAGTGTGCCCCCACTGCTCTTGTCAATTTAGCAAAGAATGTTTTTCAAGTGCCCAGTATGTCACAACCATGTGATGCCAATGATGAGATTCAGGAATTTGCATTGCATGCTTTGACACTATTGTGTTACATCTAATGAAATTAGGCTCTTTGGGTACTAACATGGAAAACATGTTTCGTTTTCCTGTTAACTATATAGCTTATTGTACTGAGTGTATACTGCGGGTAACTCTTTTTTTCTCTCTCTTTGGAACATGGAAGTGTGTCAGGCCTAGTAATGATTAAATGACAAACCAGACACTCAAACTCCACTAATAACCATTCGTGTTCCAGTTGTTACGTTCACAGTGGTGACTGAATTACATATTTCTGGTGATTTTACGACTAAATGTTTTTGATCAATTTTTGACTTGGAGGAGTTTACCAAAGGGTTTCACATCATGGAAAACAGGTTTTCCCCCCTTCTCTGAGTTTTGTATGATATGGTTATATATACAAATTCCGTTCACTCTAACTGCATGCTCTCCAAATTAAGCTGCAAAGCAGCCCATTTTTTAAATCCATTTTTGAGAAAATCCAACAAATGTACATATATCTTCCTGCTCACTGTTATAAGAAGTGTTTCAGTCTGTACAGCCAAATTGATCAGAGGTCACAGACATGTACCACTCTTTAATGTACAGCAACGAAAACCTTTATTCTAAAGCAGGGGTGTCGAACCGTGGTCCAGCACGTTTTGGTGATTTCCCTGCTGCTTCACCTGGCCAGTTCATTGTCAGGTTCAGTGAATGTGTTTGAGGAGGAGAACCATCAAACTGTGCTGGACACCGGCCCTCCAGGACTGGAGTTTGACACCCCTGCTCAAAAGGGATTTTGAGGGAGAGGTCACAAAATGGTTAGATAAAGAAGGTTTTGCTATACATAACTGAATCATCGTACATGGACCTCACCTGACCAAGAGATCATGGGTTCGAATCCTACCTTCAGTATACTACCACTGGGTTCCTGGGCAAATTCGTACTCACTTGGGAGCCAAAATTGTGTAAATCTGATTACTTTAACAAAACTTTTATCTAAAAACGTATTGTATGTTTCTAATTTCTTTTTGCCTTTATCACTGAGGTTCAGGATGGGTAACGTAATGTTGGTCGATTGCAGAAATGTTTTCCATCCTGAACAGCTGACAACAGTGTTACCCATTATTCATTTTATTCATATTATTCATACCCACATTCATATCCTTCTCTGTGTTGCACCTGCACTTTAACATCTGGAACATCTGGAACTGTGACTATTATTCATATTATGTTCATATCCACATTAATACTCCACCCCATACAGTTCTTATATGTATATTATGTATCTTCTTCTTCTTCTTCTTTCTCTTTCGGCTTTACCCTTCAGGGGTCACCACAGCGAATCATCTGTCTCCATTTAGTCCTATTATATGTATATTATGTATATCATATGTATATTAATACTCCACCCCATTCAGTTCTTATATGTATATTATGTATATCATATGTATATTAATACTCCACCCCATACAGTTCTTATCTGTATATTATGTATATCATATGTATATTAATACTCCACCCCATTCAGTTCTTATATGTATATCATACATTCATGTATGTCTTTCTGGTAACGCACCTGCACTTTATCCTCACCATCATACGGTTTCTACTGTTTTTCCTGTTTTTACTGTTTCAAGGTCGGGGGTTGCAAAAAGCTTTTCGCTGCATGTCGTACCATGTATGCTGGTGTATGTGACAAATGAACTCTGAATCTGAATCAGTGGGTGCTGTCTACTAAACTCCCATGCCAAACAGACACCAGGGTTATTGAGTTTCTTAGTTTGGCCCATGAGGATATACAGGGTGAGCCGTGACCCATGGCACCACATCACAGTGCAGCTAATTGGCATTATTTTAACGGCCCACGAAATGTCAAACGCTGGACTTGGTGACAGCTGGGCCTTTAGCAAACATGACAACTGCTCTTCTGATATGGGGACCCCTCCCGGTCCACTCAGACATCCCACCATGGAGCAACCTGGTCCCAGAACAGCAGCAGACTCATTAGAGAAAACAATAAGGTCACCCCAGCAGCAACTGAAGACAAGGAGGGCACATTCCTCCGCCTGAGGCAAAACAGATCTGAGGACGGACGGTTTCAGACTAGATTAAGGGGTTCAGACGTCACAAGACAGGACAGAATCCAGAAAAAGCAGTCACTGTCTCCAAAAGCCCTCCCAACAGGTTGAAAGGACCACCGAGTCGACATTGTTGTGTATGCCTTGTAGGGAATAAGCTTGAACCAAAGTGGATATAGGCACAGGAATTTATGAGCATGTCTATTGCATGTCTTTGCCATTTTAAAAATGTATGCCAAAAATTGGACACAGTAATTGTCAACAATATTTGTCTAATACTACTGTAGATTAAGAAGTTCAGAAATCACAAGACAGGACAGAATCCAAATCTAAAAGACAAGACAGCTTCTTTTTATTAAGAACTTTTTTTTTTTTATTAAGATCTTTTGAAGATCAAGGCAAATTTTCCATACACATGTTTACTCAGATTGATTGTGAACAATGACACATTGGGGCTAGAAAAAGAAAAAGCTGAACAACCATCTGACTAAAGATTGTCCCATAATAAATAGTCAATTTCACTTCAGAAATGAAGATGTTTCATCTAGTCAAGAACATTCTGTTGACAAATAAGGTAAAAGAGAGGTATTGTTGGAACGTGTTTGGAGCACATTTCATCCATTAAGCTGGACAGAACGCTACTTGGCCTGTTTGTGCTTCCTCATGTGTGACGCAATGGAGGAGGAGATCTCAGTCGCTTTCCTGTTCTGCCCATAATAGTCCACAAATTTTCCATCAGGACCCACCAAGTACATAATGATGGTATGGTCAACCTGAAAATAGAGACAGGTGTAAGCACATTTTAAAGTATCCTGCAGGAAATGCAGACTGCTTGTCTTTAGAAGGCTATCACACCCTAACCTAACTTTTGGCGAAGATTTGAATTTGCAGATTTCTGCAAGCACATAATCGGCAGTTAGTTACTTCATATTTTTAAATTTTGGCCGATTAGAATTTGAATGCAATTTCACAATTTAAACACTACAAGGCAGCTCACAAGAATAACATGTCTTTTCATGTGGTCCATTTAGCCCAAACAATGGTCCAGGACTTCAGAATCTGCCATAGAAATCGATGATCAGCGCACACCTGGTCACTTTAAAGAAACGACCAAAAAATCTTAAACTTCTTGTCTTTAGGGCTGCAAAAAGTATTATTCTGATGGTCAGTTATACATGTGATTTAACTGACAAACAGCTGAGTGACCTAAATGAGGCCTATAAATGTGA
>JBBIGA010000027.1:10140758-10165482 GCA_037576975.1 Alestes dentex | reverse complement strand
CTCTCTCTCTCTCTCTTTCCCTCTTTTTCTCTCTCTCTCTCTCTCTCTCTCTCTCTCTCTCTCTCCCCCTCTCTCTCCCTCTCTCTCTGGGATGGGAAGGGGTGGTGATTTTCTGCTTCATGTTTGTAAGGTGTTTTCTGTTGTTGATTCAGCTGAGTGTAAAAGGTGATAACGCAGAAATGGAGCCCATAGACAGCTGGCTCATTACCCAAGGAATGGTGAGGACTTAGCACAGTAGCACTGTTTCCTTAGTGTCCTCCTGCATCTGTCCACTCCGTCACCCCCCTCAACCCATGCCAGTCCCCCCTCACCACTTCTAAACCAGCCCACTCCGCACAGTAAAAGGGATAGTCCTTCATATAAGCCCTCTTATGTCAAATCAATATCTCTGAGCAGATCTTTTATAGGTGTGATTTCTTGTGGAAATGTAATTGCATTGAACTAATATTACACTTCTAAGTCAAGATTTGACTGTCATTTGACTGTACGTAATTTGACAAATAAGTACAACATGCATTATACTTTTTTTTTTTTTTTTAAAGAAATCTCTTCAGTTTGAATATCCTCTTAATGTTTTACTTTTTCAGGCTTTTTTTTTTACCTTTCCTCTAGAAGTTGTTATAGAAGTGTAGGCGATTAAATTGCTCTCTGTTTGAAATCCCTATTGGCAGGGGCCTTTCTCTTCTACATCTCAAAGCCTGAACTCTTCAGAAACTTTATGGTCTGCTGCTTCCTTTTAGGACCTTTCCTTTCACTCTGTCCCTTTTACTGTGGGTCACTCCATCCTCCTCCGTCTTCACTGCATTCACTCGCTGGTAGAATGAAAAGGCCTGCTTGTACCGTTGAATAGGTGTGGATTTTCAACACATACAAGCAAGCCCTGGCCTCTATCACAAAGGTTAACACTAGTGGCCAGCCCTTGTTCATGGAAGGTTCTGGAACCTGCAGCCACGTTCAGGCTTATAATGGCTTGGATCGACTGCACCACTGAAAAGGAATGACCCCCAGACCCTCTCAGAGAGGGTAATGTGTGAGTGAAACTGACACAATTTAGAAAGAACACACTTAGACATGCCTAGTGTCTATCAGATTTGTGTAGCACAATTGAGCCTAAGCATGCAACTTTGCTTTACATAGTACAAAATATTGTTCATGCAATCTGTACATTCCAATCTATATCTTAACATAATTGTAGATATAGATCAAATACATGTTCATATTCAGAGTTGGCACAGCCTACTCCTAAGTCTGGCGCTTCAGAGTTGTTTGGCATTTAGTTAAGGATTCTGATTAAAATAACTGGTCGCTCTGCATTTGTGTAGTGATCCAGAAGGTGTGCAGTGAGATTTTTCCCACTTGTCTTCAGTCATCACCATTAATGAATAACACTGTGTACATTAAAGTTAGATAAAAATAACTAGCACGCAGTTTAGCCTGTTCTAAAGCTGTACAATTAACATGTTTATTGTTTTACTAAGATTCATAAATACACTATGGGCTGGTTTCCTGGCCTGTCAGGAAATACAGTCATAGTCTATATTGTCCTTGGGAAGAAATATCACCATTCAGAACCCTGTGTAGTCCAGGATTTGCCTTATTCTTGTCCAGGAAATCAGCCCGATATGTCTTGAAGTTTTTAGAGATCTGTACAATTAACAATTTTGGTTAACTAGGGAGTTTGTCCTCCTTTCACAGTAACAACTTCTAATCTTATAGATTTACACTAGATGCTGGAGCATCGATGGGAAGATGTGTTTGCCTTTAACTAGAGCTGATTAAATCCATTTTATAAAGTCTGTGTGTATTTAATTGAAAAAATAATTTATTAAAACATTTATTGGTTCGTTAATTACTTTGTAATTTGAATGGTAAAAAAGCCTTCCACTCGTCATTATAAAGTCATATTTTCCAGCCTGAACATTCTCCACAACGCAGAGCCATTAATTTTGTGTGCGTAACTGAAAAACAGGACACCAACACCAGCAGCTCAATAGTGAAAGTCCTATTTTGCCACAAGAGCGTTAATGAGGTCAGGTACTGATGTTAGGTGATTAGTTCTGGATCACAAAGAACACTCTGTTTCATCATTGAGGCATCGGATGGTGCTTCATCACTCCAGAGAATGCAATTTAGCTGATCCGCAGCCAGGTGCTTAGGGATTTCGTATCCTCTATCCTACGCTTGGCATTGGACATAGTGGCCTTGGGACAGTACTTCCTACTCTAGCACACATGTTATAAATTGGCAATTAACTGATGCATTGAATCAGGTGTGTTTGATCAGGAATATCAATAAACTGCTGGAATCCAGCTGTCTAGGGTCAAAGTTCCCTAAACCCTCCTCCATTCTTTTGACAGAGAATATTCCGTGGAGATTATACAACTGAATGCTTGTATCAGCCATGAGTACACCGTAAAGCAGCTGAATCGTTTAATTAGAAGATGAAAATAAATACTTTTGGAAATACTGTATTTATTAGCCAGTCAACTTAGTGGTCAAATTTATTTGCACATGACTGTGTGGCGAAGACATTCCTGGTGATTTAGCACACCGAGTCTTAAAGGGATATACTAACAAAGCACAGTTTACAGCATTTTTTCTTTTTATCCTACATGTTATCAGCTAAAACAAGTTTTACGTTTAGAAATTGCTTCTGTAGTTTTGCACTGAAGCTTCAAGGCAAAGCGGTTAACAAGATGTACATGTTTGATTTCAGTTGTCTATTAAAATATACAAATCTCAAGCTTCCAGATGGCTGAAATGTATTGTCTGACATATGAATGCAGTTTGCATAATGCTAGCCTGGGTCCTCATTTAGCACTAGGTTAACTGTTGACTGTAGCTGTTCATTCTTTATTAGCTACAATAACCTTGTAGCCTCCAAAACTAAAGACGTTGCTGGTTCAACAACACTAGAGGTAAGGAGAAAATGTAAATTTGAGTCCTTTAAATAGGTGGAATAATTCAGGACCTAGTGGAACTGAAACAAACAGTAGCTGTTTTACAATCTAGCTTATAGGGTTTTCACTGAGAATAAAACCACAGAAGTTTGCATCTCTGTAGATTCCCAGCCTTTTCAAACACAGTTTTCAAAGCACTGCCTGGTGTCACACCAGTCCGTAGTACTAACACACACACACAGTGTGGACAAAAGTATTGGGACATCAGACCATTCCACCAACAGGGACTTTAATGACATTGCATTCAAATACCTAAACTTTAATATGGAGTTGGTCCCCTCTTTGCAGCTGTAACAGCTTCCACTCTTTT
This sequence comes from Alestes dentex, assembly GCA_037576975.1. NCBI lineage: Eukaryota > Metazoa > Chordata > Actinopteri > Characiformes > Alestidae > Alestes > Alestes dentex. The sequence goes on along the minus strand of JBBIGA010000027.1, from coordinate 10,162,212 downwards.
TGGAAGGCTTTCCACAAGATTTTCGAGTGTTTCTATGGGAATTTGTGCCCATTTATTCTGCAGAGCATTTATCAGGTCAGATACTGATGTTGGATGAGCAGGCCTGGCTCACAATCTCCGTTCCAGTTCATCCAGTTCATGGGTATGATAACCCCTGAGTTCAATAATTAACTGGTGTGTTCCAATACCTTTGTCCATACAGTGTACATCTTATTATTTATATGTAATAATAGTAGTACTGCAATTAAAGATAATCGGGGTCGGCAATTAGCATTGTGAAAATGTATTAAAGAGTTGGATGGACTCATAGTGTTGTCCTCAGGGAAGTGTAAGGTGAAGTTCAGATGCAGAGGGCAGTCTCCACCGACCTTTGTTCCCTTGAGCCTCGCATTCTGAAAATCTGTCCTATTTTTCCGGCAAGGCTTCATGAGTCTTCCGCCCAGACAGCTCCTCATCATCTTTCACTCACACTGCATGCAGTAAAGCAGCATTCACGCTTGGTGTGCTGTGTGTGTGTGTGTGTGTGTGTGCGTGTGTGTTTGTGTGTGTGTGTGCGCGCGTGTGACATTTAGCTTCGTTTGACTTTAATTGCATGTTTTTTGTTGTTGTTATTTTCCTCGCAGACCTCCTTGTGATTTCTATTGTTTGTTGTTTTTCTGTTTATTTTTGGGGCGGGGTTTATTTTGTGGCTTTGCGGGGGCCTTTGGTTTGTCCATGGCTTTGCTCCATAGATTCCTGTATCGCAGTCCTCTGTCATGGATGACATTGAGGAGTGGCTCTGTACTGATGTGGTGAGAATTCTTTACCTTGATTTCATTCTCTCTTTGTTTTGCCATCTTTTCATGGTGCCATTCCATGTTCATCTTTGTGTAACCTGTTTGAACAGTATATAGTTCTTATTGTCTCACAAGTAATTAGCAGCCATTTGTTTTCTACCAATCATATTAACACATTCAACTATCAGGTCTTCCACTCATCCATACTCATACCATACCCATATCACAACTAACTTTTTAACTGGGGGAACAATAAGTTAAGGCGATGGGGAATTACATAGTGCTGTCTCACAAAGGTTGTTTGTCTCTTGGTTTGTTGTTTGTGTCGACATATTACATGCAAGTGCCTCTAAAGCCTAGAGAATGGTGGTTGGTGAATGTTTCAACAGAGTGGTGCAAATTGTTCTGTCAATCCAGTGAAATGTCATCATACTTGTTTGGATTGCATCATTTTTGTATTGGCAAGCACAAGATGTAAAGTATGTAAAGTTTTATCAAACTCGAAAGTGGTGTGCCCATTGTCCTAAGTGGAAGAATGAAAATTAATCTTTGCATGATTGTTATAAAACTGTTTGTCTTGTGAAGATGTACTTAAAGGTGGGTATCGAAGACTTGTTTATGTAGTCTTGCGATCAACCATCATGGTGGGTTACAAAGAATAAATAAATAAGGCAAGCCTGACACTGAAGTAATTGTTCTGCTTCTTCTGTCTCCTACTAAACAGAAAGGAGATAAGGCTGAGGAGGGGGTCACTAGTGAAGGTAAGAAGTGGGATGTTAAAATTGATGCTGCATTCGATTGAAACTCCAAATTGTTTGATTTCCAACTTGGAAAAACAAAGAAAATGCCCCATCAATTGGGAATTTATACTCAGAAACGCATCCACAGATCAGCATATCAACGTCATATAAAGTGCTACCCTGTTTTTAAGGAGATTATAGTAGTATTTGGAAAACATCCTTTAAAAGGTTCACTCACACACACACACACACATCTAATGAATATTTTGACAGATTGAGAGCTCCTTAGTCGAACACAGCTTAAGTACTTGACATAAAATGAATGTTTTCACAAGTCAGAAGTTCAAAAGTTTAGCAATTGTATTTGTATTTTTAGTTTAAATACAAAACGTAGATATTTATGGATAGATGCTTAAAATTTGTTTTTTAGAAAAGTAAGGTGCGGTTAATAGTTAAAGCCTTTAAAATATTATATAATATATAATATTTTCTAAAATGATTTTAGTTTGACAAAAAAAGTGAATTGAGGCTAAGGGGAGCTGCTTTGAAGAATTTAAAACTGAAGTTCTTGACTTGTTTATTTATGGTCACTGCATAATTCCATTGCTGCATTGTGTGTCCATACTTTTGATAGGTAACATATGTAATGTTTTTCTGCTTCGAAATTGAATTAACCCTGACTTTATTAAAACCCACACCACTGTTGAATCGTAATTGCCCTTCTGGTTTGGCTGTTTTCTAGAGTTCGATAAATTCCTAGAAGAGCGGGCCAAGGCTGCTGACACTGCTTTACCGTCGCCCCCTAGAGGAGAGCCAGGTCCCCCCGCGAGTGCGCCTAGCAGTAGCCGCAAGAAGGCAGAGAGGACTGAGGACACCCTGTTTGCCTTGTAAAGTGCAGATGTGGGAGAGAAGCTCCGCCTACTGGAGGTTCGCCCTTCTGCTCTGGCTCTGCTACGGCGATTACCACCCTCACACCTTGCCAGCGCCCAAATGCCTGCCGCCCCTGTGCTGCTCTTCGCATCTCTATCACTCTCTTGATGCGTCAAAGATTTTCCCATTCTTCTCCACCACCTCAGACCCCTTGGCTGGAGCAGTGCTGCTTCTACACTGTGTGATATGTCTCCTCTTTAAGGCTCCTCATGGCTCTGCCTGTGCCTTCAGGAGCAGAAGGAAGCAGTAAAGTGAAATCTTGTAGATATTACAATTTAAACCAGTGAGGTTCTCTGCAGAAAGGTCGGTTTGGAATTTTTAAGTTTGGTTAATGTGATGCATTACGTCAAGTCTATTTAATGTGTTCCAGTTTATTAACAGAACATGTAATATACTAAGTCCGTCTTGCTTGCGTGAAAAACATTGTATCTTACTCTTCCCTTGTTTACAGACTAATTTGAATTATGCCATTCCATAAAATGAGTGTTAGTCTTTTTGCCAATCCTATAGTTGTCTATAAATAGGCTTTTCTTTCTTTCTTAATTTTAGTGTCGTCATATCTAAATCATTCAAAGCCATGCAGACATTGGAAAACGCCAGCTGCCCTGAAAATGATGTAATGAGATTTAGAATGGTTCAGAATCTCATTACATCAACATTCATAATAGGAGAAAGAAAAAAAATATTCTAGCCTTTAAAGTTATGTTTAAAAGATGCAAAGTATTGTTACTGCAGCAACAATATATAAGCTGACTTCGCTCTCCTGGCTGTGAATAGGGATCAGCCGCTGTCCGCTTGAAAAGATAGGAGAAAAAATTTTTAGACCCATTATCTGCTCCTGTCCAGTATTGGTTCAGTAAAGGAACTCAATTGCATTCTCCTCATGAAAAAAACTGACCAAAGACAAGTTAAGCTAAAATTTTCTCTCGTACCAACTTTCTGAAAAAGACTTGTTCACTCTTGTTCCAAAGAGCTGAGAATGTTCCCGAATGACTGCAAATGTTGTCCGCTTGTTACTGGACGAACAAATTCATTGACAAAACACATTTCAGAGTGTTAATTTACCCTAAAACTTATTAAGTATTTGTAGGAAATAGGACTGTTTTGCTGGTCATATATTTTTGTCCATAAGTTGTTGGTTGTCTATGTGCTTTTTGCACTAGCCTTGTTTCAGACTCCTCTCCGGCCATGTTGCGTAGCAAACAATAGCACACAGGAAAGTCTGGGCAAGAATTTTTGAAATACCTGCCACCCTTCCAGGTCAGAACTGGATCCAAAGTAAAAACCTACAAATGCAAACTTAAGAGAGTGGATGGAATTTATTTAGTGATGGCGCTTGATGGTATTACATAACGGTAGCATAATTTGTAAACTATGTATTCAAATGTATACATAAATATATGTATATAAATCACAAAAGTGTTTATTTTAAGTAACATTTGTCATAGATTTTGGGTAAAAGTCTGTTTGCTCTTCTATATTTCTTTTGTCTTAGTCCTGGATTGTGACAACATGCAAGAAAACTGCATTACATAAAGCCTGCTGTGTTTGGTGCACAGAAATGACTGCCTAAATATTGACACTGTCAGATCACATACATACATAAAGTGAAGTGAAAGTGATCATTCGTGAACACACCACAGCACACAGTGTGAACAGCACGTGTGAACAGCACGTCTTCCTCTGCATTTAACCCTTTCACCAAGTGAAGCAGGGGGCAGCCAGGAACACGGCGCCCGGGGAGCAGTGTGTGGGGACGGTACCTTGCTCAGGGTACCTCAGAGGTGCCTAGCAGTCTTGGGAATCAAACCCACAACTTTCTGATTGCAGGGCGAGTTCCTTAACCACTAGGCTACCAGCTGCCCCATACATACATACATACATACATACATACATACATATGTATGGATTATATATATAAACCAGATTTCAGATTGCCACCTGTCCCCTAAATTTGTGACCATAATTACTTGGAGGGAGACCATTAAAAATTTAAGAACATTTTTTAAAGAACAAGCTACCAGCTTGGAGATATGAGGTTTTGTTCCAACAGTGACTGTGTAATGTTCATACACTTTCAGATCAAAGGGACTAAGCTGTCACTGGGGAGATAACCAGTAAGGTTTGCCAATAAAACCTTTAGTTAGAAAAGATAATTGCAACATATTCCGTTGCGGTGATGCATTTTTATGTTGCACTGACTCTACTCACCCCATCTTGGTCTTTTTTTTTTTTTCAATGTTAGGTGATTAAAATTTTCAAAGTGAATGTAGTGTACCATTAACTCTCTTTTAAGGTACACAATTGGACTGTAAGAACACTGTTGTACCTTTGAGGGGACATTTACATTCCATTTGGTGAAAAAAAGTGGACCTGTGCAGTACCTTTTTTTTTTTTTTTTTTTTTTTTCCTGGATGATGATGTTGGATGATGGTAGATGGATATGTTTATATGGATAGATGAAGTGGTCTTGTTTGGTTTGGAGACCACCTAGCGTAGTTGGACATGTGGTGAAATAGTTGGAAGCTGAGTTATGTTTGAAATATGGTTGGTAACAAAGCTTAAGGCTTGATGAAATTCAGTTTTTCTCTCAATTCTCTGCAGCTCTGAAGGTGTAAAACGTTGCTCTTCGTTCTCGCTTTAAAGTCCTGAAAAAGATGTTAATAGTGCAGATTTATTCATACATTGGATAGTATTTACTCAAGCAACAAAAGAGCATAAGTCTAAGTCTGTAGTAAATGTTGAAGATCCTCGGAAAAGTATTGATCCTCAGAAAATGCAGACTGGTCTTTAGCTTTTTGACCGTTTTGATTGTAATGTTTTTTGACAGTTATGCTTGAAAGTTTGTGAACCCTTTAGAATTGTCTATTTGTCTATATTGCATAAATATGACCTAAAAGTAATCAAAATGTTACAGAAATCTTAAAAGTAGATAAAGAGAGTAATAAAAATGTTAATGTGAAAAATGTTATACTTGGCCATTTTTTATTGAAGAAAATGGTCTAGCATTACATGTCAGTGGCAAAAGTATATGAATATGTTGCTTTCAGTATTTGCTGTGACCTATATGTGCAGCAACAACTGCAAGTACACGTTTCCAGTAACTTGATCAGTCTTGCTCAGTCTGGAGGACTTTTAGCCATTCCTCTGTACAGAAGGAATGGGATGTTGTTGGGTTTCCTCACATGAATGCTTTAAGTCACTCCTCAACGTTTCTACTGGTTTAATATCAGGATTTTGACTTGCCCATTTCAAAAATTGACTTTTTTCATCTTTAACCATTTTTGATAGAACAAGAAACTGGGTCATGTCTTGTTGTGTGACCCACTTTCTCTTGAGATTCAGCTCAGACCAATGGACAGATTTCCTGACATTTTCTTTTAGAATTCATTTGTATAATTCAAAATATAGTATTCCATCTATGATGCTAAGCCATCATGGCTCAGGTGCAGCAAAATAGACACAAACCATGATACTACCACCACCATGTTTCATAGATGGGATAAGGTTCTTTTGCTGGAATGTAGTGTTTTATATAACACCTCTCATTTAAACCAAATAGCTCTACTTTGCTCTTATCTGTCCACAAAACATTTCCTGTAGCCGTCTGGCTTGTCCATGTCATATTTAGAAACCTGAAAATGGGTAGCTATGTTCTTTTTAAAGAGCAATGGCTTTCTTAGTGTAACCCTGCCATGCATACCATTGTTGTTCAGTGTTCTCCTGAGGGTGGATTCATGAACATTAACATTAGCCAGTCTGAGAGGCCTTTTAGTTGAGTAGAGGTTACTCTGGGTTCCTTTTGAGAGTTCACAGACTATTACACACCTTCCTCTTAGGAGCGATCTTTGTTGATCAACCACTAGGGAGGGTAACAGTGGTATCAAATGTCCTCCATTTGTGCACGATCTGTCTGACTGGATTGGTCCAAACTCTAAAGTTGGTTTTGTAACCAGCCTGGTGAGCATCAACAACTCTTTTTTTGAAGTTCACAGAAATATCTTTTATGCCATGGTAGAGTTTTACAAATGTGTTGTGAAGACCAAACTAATTAAAACTCCAGGCCCCCACTCACACATTAAGATATCTCATAGATTGAAAACACTTGGCTCTAATTTCACATTCAAATGAACTGCTTAGCCTTGAGGTTCACATACTTTTGCCACTCCCAGATACACAACATTAAGGGACCAACTGTCTCTTTCCTATAATTAGGTTCTCTGTATCTACTTGTGGGATGTTTTAGATGATGTTTTATGTAGAAATGTAAAACAATTCTAAAAGGTTCACAAACTAAAGTAAGTTATAGACCAGCCTTTATTCATCTTTCACCAGGGTAATCATAGATTACTGTCTACAAAAATGATGCTTAAACATACTAGACTAACAAAATCAGAGCAGCAGTGAAAATAAAACATTGTATTTACTGTAGATGCTTTTCATGAATATAAGCCAATATACAAGATTTACTATAATATAATTTCAAAAGACCTTCGATCGAAATGTTTTTCTGGTGAAGACCATTCAGTTAATTTGAATCTTACTCCCATTATACGTGTTACTTGTTATAAGAGAACAAATTGCTTTTTTGTTTGTTTATAGTCTTCTGTAATTTACAGACAACTAAATCAAGAGCTGTCAGTAACCTGTAAACCTGTAAGCTTTGCTTTGAACTGAGGTGGCAATCGTTATTTGTAATAACTGCTTCAATGAATGTTACCATGTGACATTAAAAGTCTTAACTATTTTGATTATTTATCTCAAAGATTAATGTCAGTGTATTTTAGGATAATGAAATGTAATAAAAAAAATACTGTTGTGAGAATTGCTGTTTACCTGTCTTGTTTTATTAACATCATTGTAACTTTCACCCAGGAAACCTCTTTTCATTTCTCTCTAGCTTCAAATGCTGGAGCAAAAAGTACATTAACGAGTTAAGAAACTCAGAAGAAACTTCTTTCTTTTCAGAAAGAAAATGGTGTGTGTTTGTGTGCCAGTGTCATTTTACATGTTGTTAATGAACATATCATACCAGTACATAGCTATTCAGGCTATAGTTGAGTTTATGTCTTGAACATGGCCTACAGCTAATAACCTGAAGTACTCAATAAAGCCATACCTGCGAGTGATTATTAGGATTTTGGTAAATCCCTGTACAATTCATTAGAGTAAAAAGGGCATAAAAGAGTGTATTCATGAGTCATTTTTCTTGACAGCCAAGTCATATTTCAGTAGCGCCACTGTTGTTCCAAAGGTCTGTCTGTGTTACTCTAGGTCGTTGACCCACTTCACCTATATTTTGTTGTGGTACCAACAATTGGACATCATATAGAGTTACAAAATGATCTAGTTGTGTATGTCAATACATCTATATTATATTCCAACATCAGTTGGACAATAATAATAAAAATAAACATTTCAGTTAATATTCAAAATGTTTTCCATTTTAATTATATTGATCAAATATAGGATAAAAAGGCCTAAGGGTTATTATGACTTTTCAATACATATATAGTGGAATCAACTATGTTGATATTTATCTCTGATAATGTTTTAATCCTCTGTCAGGCTGCTCTGCCTTCATTATTCGGGGAGAAATTACATGATGTAATCAGGGGAGCTACATCTGTGACGTCAGATCACCCCACTCGGTCTCTGAGCTCCTATTGGTCAGTTTCTCTGGTTCTACGGGCGGAGCCGGCCTTGCAGATCAGACAAACCTGAGAGTGCAAGTCCTGCCCTTGGCGAGCGCTGATTGGCTGACAGAGACATGCCCACTGGTGACATCACGGTGCTTGTTGCTGTGTGAGAAACAAGCAGGTACTTTTTGTAAACAAAAGGATCAACTCAAATTATTTTTGTTGCTATTATTGTTTCACAATTTTATAATTAATCTGTTGCATTTATATTTACATGTTTCCAGAATACTGTGTGTCCCTTTGATTTAATAAAACTATTATGAATACTTTTTATAGTAATAACCTGTTAGCTGTGGTTATAAACAAAAGAAATAGAGAGTGCAGCAGTGGCACAAAGACACTATATTCACAAAAGTGTAGGGACACCTGTTTGTTTGTTTTTTTTACTTGACTTTGACTTTTCAGGGTTTGGGCTAGACCCCTTACTTCCGGTGAAGGACAATCTTAATGCTTCAGCATACTAAAATATACTGGACAACACAATGCTTCCAACTTTGTGGACACAGTTTGGGGAATCACTTTTTTCTATTCCAGCATGACTGTACCCCAGTGCACAAAGCAAGGTCCATAAAGACGTGGTTGGATGAGTTTGGTGTGGAAGAATTGACCCTCACAGAGCCCTGACCTCAACCCCATCCAGCACCTTTGGGATGAATTGGAACGGAGATCGCGAGCCAGGCCTTGTTCATCATCAGTGTTTGATACTCTACAGAATGAATGGGCACAAATTGTCTACAGAAACACTCCAAAGTTTCACTCTCTTTAAGAAAAATGGAAGCTGTTATAGCTGCAAATTATTTGAATGCAGTGTCTTTAAAGTCCCTGCTTGGTGTAATGGCCAGGCGTCACAATACTTTTGTCCATGTAGTGTGTATCCAGCTAACTTGTGAATTATACCCATGGTACGGACTACGGGCTACCTTCTAAATAAAATGCATGGAGACATCTCTGTCCTGCGACATAAAAGATAACAGTAGAGAACCTCCAGATTAGTGTAATGGGCAGGTGTCCCAATACTTTTGTTCACTTAATCCGTTCCCACCGTCTCTGTAGACCACTCGCTTGCTGTATAGAGAGGCGAAACGACGAGCTCTGATTGGCTGGAAGGAGTGTCAATCACAGCCTGCCCGGCCCCCCCGATAGCGTGGTGGTGGCCCAGCAGAAGTGTTTAGACAAGTTTGTCCTATGCTACAGGAGGGTAATGGCAGCTAGCAGGTAGTTCACAACAAAAGTTGGATTTCTTTTGGAAGTCAACAAATGTCCCCTCGCATTTATTCGACTCTGAATTGTGAGAAGTTGGGACTTTACATGGACTAGCTGTTTTTTTGTCTTCTGTCGGATCCACTATACTAGTCAGCTAGCAAGCAAGCTCTGAAGCTATTTTTGTTTTTTGGGAGGAAAAATGAATAACTTGTCGTTTGACGACCCTTCACTGGATAACTTGGATCCAAGTTTATCCCTGAATGATCCCAGCGACATCGACACGGCTCTTCTGAGCGACATTGATGGTAAGAGGAAACTCTTAACCTTGTAGGTTACTTTGCCAGTGCTTTGTTTGTGTTGTGTTCTCTTTAGAATATGCCTCTGAGTGGACACTATGGCAGCCACAAAATATTGCTGGAGCTTGCAGCAAGCCTAAGATATTGTTTAAGTGAGAGGTTAATGCACTAGCACACTCTGCATGACCTAAAACGACCCAGAGAGGTGAAGAAGAGAGTGCAAGCAGCGTGGAATGGGTGCAGAAGAGTGGCAGGAGTGATCTGTGTGGTGGAATGGGTGCAGAAGAGTGGCAGGAGTGATCTGTGTGGTGGAATAGGTGCAGAAGAGTGGCAGGAGTGATCTGTGTGGTGGAATGGGTGCGGAAGAGTGGCAGGAGTGTTCTGTGACAGGCAAGAATGAAATGTAAGGTGTTCAAACCAGTAGTTGTGTGGCTTTGTTGGATGGTTTGGAGACAGTGGCACTGACTGAAAAGACGGAGCAGAGCTGTAGATGGAAACGTTCAGATTTGCATTGAGAGTGACGAGGATGGACAGGATCAGGAATGAGTTTATCAGCGGGAGAGCTCGAGTTGAACCTTTTGGAGTAAAAGTCAGAGAGGTGAGAGAGCGTTGGTTTGGACATGTGCTGTGGAGTCACTGAGTATGTTGGGGAAAGGATGCTGAAGATGGAGCTGCCAGGGAAGAGGAGAAGAGGAAGGCCTAGTAGGAGCTTTATGTATGTGGTGAGAGAGGACATGCAGACAGGAGGTGTGAAACTGCCCTTGTCATGTGTAAAACTTGTTTTTAACACAAGAAGCACTACAGGGGTGTGGTGTGTGTGTGAGAGAGAGTGGGGTAGCGCTAAGTCTGAAGTAACTAAGCACCCAGCTGCCCACCCTCACATGATAAAAATTCTCAGAAGTTTAGGCTCAATTCTGATGCACTTTTAACAGTAAAATGAAAGTAAATTGAGCATCTCCGTCTCCATTGTCTTGTGTGAGATGCAGCCGTGGTGCCCCGCCCCCTCGAACTCGGACAACTGGCGTCATCAGAGGTTACTATCGTTCATTCCCTCTACAGCCAGAGACCTCGAACCCAGTGGCCTCCTACCCATATAAAACATGCATTTTCAGCTTTTAAGGCCTGTTTGGTTTAAATATGGTATAATAGATACCATAAATAATTCTACAATATAATATAATGTAATATTATGCAATTATTCGTTTTCAGCTCCTTTGATCTTTCCGCATAATTACAGGAAAAAAAGGGAACGATTTTTGGTAAAAGTGTAATGCTACAATTATTATATATGGCATATATTTTAACGTATACCATGCACATTACATGTAATACTCTTGCATAACAATATTATATAATAATAATAATAACAATAATAATAGCATACAATATTATATTACGATATAATAAAACCTATATTTTCGAATATAAGGTGTCATGAATATACCCACTTTACGCACAACCATACTTTTCACATTTCAATTTTGGATTGAAATAATAAGAAAAAAGTGGTCCTATGTAACTGAAACCCGCGTAACTCCTGAGTAACCGGGAGTAACCCCGTGCCGCTGTGTGACCGAGAGTAACCTCCCCTCGCGCGCTGCTCCGCGCGCTGCTCCCGCATAGCAAGGCGCGCGCGCGGCCTCTGATTGGTCGAGAGCGATCACCTCATACAAAACACTGCTTTACAAATTCTGCACTGCCCTGTTTGTGCGGAAACACAGGGAACGTGTCTCTGGTGGCGGAGCACATGTTAAATAAATGTACACATTTGTTTTTTAATCCTAATTTTCCAAATTACCTGTAATAAATAGGACAATAAGATCTATAGCTTTAAATATGAAGTCAGAACCTCCGATAGGAAATATGGTGGCCCATGAGTTGGCCATCCTACATAACCTGCAGTTTAAATGCTGTTATCTCATTTTAATGTTCACATTAGGTGGAAGAAAGCTTCATTGTGAGGCCTGTGAAATGCCTCAGCAGTCGTGAGCCCTGCATTTAAAGGAATTTCTTCTCAGAGTGCTGGGGCCTGGTGGAAGAGAAAAGAAAAAGCTAATGAGCTTGCCCAGACTGCCTTTGTGCCCTTGCTGGAAACTGGTTGTGCTGAATATGAAATCCTCCCCTGTGCTTTTAGCAGTCTGCTCACTGGTGGTGCCCTGCGACGGGCACTACCTGCCAGTAAATTGGGTTCATATCACAGTAGCTTTGGGCAAATGTTTGCTTGGAAGCTTTAAGCAAAGGCTTCATAGAAAATGTCTCACTCTGGATTGTCGATGAAGGCATGTAGTTGTATAAAATAGACCTTGTTTTACCGGTTCCAGCTTGGCTAGGATCATATTATTTTCACTCTTAGTGGGTATTGAGATGTCAAGATGTGTGACTTATATATAAATAAACATAAAAACTCTCAATGACTTCTTCTGTTCTCCCCCGTTTCCCAGACATGCTCCAGCTCATCCACAATCAGGACATGGAGTTCGGCGGCCTGTTTGACCACGCTCAGTTCGCAGCCCCTCCAGCTCCCGTGCAAGACCTTACAGCCCTGCCTCCCTCCAGCTCAGCTCCCTCTGCCCCCAACTCTTCCACCGCCACTGCCACCACCTCCTCCATCCTCAGCAGCAGCCCCCACTTGGACGCTCTGCTAGGCCCACCCATTACCCGCAGCTCCTCTACCCCTGACAAGGTCTTCCACCCTCCTACTTTCCAGCAGTCCCCACTGGCCCAGGTGACCCCCACGCCTGCGGCTCCGCGCCAGCAGCCAGCCTCTCTGCAGACCAGCCAACCCAAAGCTCAACCCACTCCACCTGCCCTTCACCCTTCCAGCCAGGCTGCCCAGAGTCTCGCGTCATCGCCTGCCAAGAGCCCAGTGTTCAGCTCCAGTCCGCAGGCGCCCCAGCAGCAGCCTGTCGCTAACTACCCAAACCAGAATGGATACACTGGTAGGGAGTGGTCCACTTTTTGAGTGTGTGTTTGATGGAATTTAAAATTCTGAAAGAACGTGTTGCTGACAAATAACAGTGAAAATCAAAAATGTAAATGAATTTCACTCTGAAATGATTCATTTGATAGACACCAGAGAAACCAAAAGAAAATGCAGTGCAGCAAGAATATTCCTATTCGAGCTGCACACAAACCACAAGCTATCTTATCGTGTTTTAAATTCAATTACAGCACATAATAGACACTTAATTTAAGCCGGTGGGGCAATTAAGCAATTGGCGTATCGTAATCTAAATGATTTGACAAGGTTTTATGGCTCTGTTCAAACATGTGCTATCTTGGTATAGTTTAAACCCAGTCTTGTGACCTTTCCCCTACTTCGCTTAATAGTTTAAGCAGTAAATGTAGCAGCCTGCGCACCATGTGAGATTCAGGTTCTGTAATGAGAATGAACATGAGTAATAAGATGTTTGTCCAGTGAATACATACAAATGTATTTTTTTATTAGTTAAATTTAGTTATGTAGTCCTTGCTGGCCTGTTAACTTCAGCTTAATGTGCAGCTGTATTACTAAGCTAACAATGCTCACACACTGTAATCACTACGGAAGTGTGATTTCATTTTGTCCTTTATTATTTAATCACTGACTGCATAGCTTTTTCTCCATTTAGCTGTATTGTTGCTGGGGATACTAGTGGTCGAGTCAAGTGGTGAAATTGACAATAGGAGTGATTGGGTATGAGAGAAGGTGCACTGTTGTGTGAATAGCATAATTGCACCCTTTGCATTTGACATGTAAATATTGGCTGGCCTGTCAATCAAATCACGTCATCACCTTATCTGGACAGACAGGTCTTTAGGTCGATATCAAGAAACCATATGTTATGGCGTTCATGGACTGGACCATTGCTTTCTAAGTTTTTAATGTGAGACACCAGTAGACCAGAGGTGATCTTTCGATGACAAAATGGTACAGCATGATACGGGAGCAGGTCAAAGTACACAGCACACGTAGCACATCAGATGAGTGATTCATGCTACTTGCTTGATATGAGTATCCTCATTTTTCTCAGTGACATCATTTAGCTTATAGAAATGTTGTGTGTTCTAAGTAAGACATATGAAACAGGACAAGGGGAAATTCCTGTGAAATTTTCTCATGCATTCAAGCCCTGTGATTGTCTTAGTGTTACATCATTATTGTGGGCTACTTTCCTGAAATAGCTTGCTAGTCTGTGCCACTGACTGGAGCAGGCCAATTGAGATTGCTTAGGAAGTTGCCCAGGCAGATGCAACCCACTGGGGCAACTGTCTGTAATACATTTTTGTAACCTTTTTCACAGTGGGAATAGCAGGACCACCATATTATCATGGCTATTTGAATGTGTGTTAAATGGGGGCAGTATCATTGTCTTAATGGAAAGGGTTAGAGTAATAATAGAACAGGGGTAATACGTTTTCTGAATTCTCTATTCCTTTCAGAACGGAAAGCATTTGGGCCTCTGTTTTTAAACAACTGGTGGGATGTCTGCCTTAAAGGAAAAAACATCCAGCCTTTCTGCTAGATTGGCAGTGTTTGAGAAATAGAGTGAGAACAGTGTTTGAGAACTATATTTCAATGTTTGTTGTCTTAGAGGTCCTTAGGTTTACATTTTAAGCTCAGAGGCTGAGAGAGTGAAGGCAAAAATCTGTGTTGATATTGAGGTATATTTGCCTTCTTACAAGGTCCACCTATTTAGCTTTCTTGCTCAGCCAGGTTTTTGAATTAAAATGTGTTGAAACCTCCTGATATTCATGTTTTCATTAATCTTTAAAATGTCAGTGATTCATGATTCAGCTGTGAAGGTATTTTCTTTTTATACATCGCTCTAGACCTGAGCTCTGAAAAGCTGTTGGTATCAGTGGCTGAGGAGGCTTTAGGTCTTCTCTTGGTTCAGACATCCCTAGTGACATCTGACAAATGCCATTGGTTTTGGGGGTTGCCTTCAGTAACTACTGTTTTGTGCCCCTTCTTTAAAATTGTTTACAGGGTGGAATTTTTACAGTTTGCAAAAATGCTTACAGTTTTGCAGTTAATTGTTGTGGTAATTGTTTTTTTTTTTTTTCCTTTCATCTTGTTCCCATGCTGAAGAATGAGCCTTTTCAGCCTCATTTGAATACCATAACGAGAAACAAGTGAAATGAAGGAAAGCCACATTAGCGACATTGTTTGAAATGTTCATGAATAGTAGTCCAATAGAAATGATCTAAATATATGTAGAATAAAATGGTCAAGTAAGAATTTTGCTAACTTTTGTTGGGAGGGAGGTTGTTGGGGTTTGACTATTTGCTTGTCCTGTTGTGGATGCTTCTGCATAACATTGCAAATCGTGATTATTTTGCAGCAGTCGTTCAGCAAGGCTCCCCACAGCCGTTGCCCAGTGTTCCCAGTGTCCCCAGCTCTCCACAGAATATTCAGCCAATGACCATCCAGGCTCAGGTTCAGAGTCTTTCCACATCACCTATCCTCACCACCTCCACCAGCCCCCCAACACAGACCATCTCTCCTCATGTTCAGCAAGTTCCTGTAAGTGTGTGTATGTGTGCGTGTGTATAATAATGCTATTGTAATATGTACTATTTCATTTCTGAAATTAAAGAAGTGGAGAGTTGTAATTAACATGCCAGTAACCCTATGTATGTGTGCATGCATGGTGCAGGTCTTGCTGCAGCCTCAGTTCATCAAGGCTGACTCTCTGGTGCTCACGACTCTGAAGCCTGATGCATCTATGGTAACCACAGTGGCGTCCCCATGCATCACTTCTCTGGCGACTTCCACTGCTCCTGTACAAGGCACCTCCCTACAGGTAACAGCACTTTAGCCTCCCCAGCTCCATACACTCTCTTATCACTATGTCTGGAGATCTTTTTGCCTTTACAATGCTGGTCAAAAGTTTGGAGACAGCTACTCACCGAAGAGTTTTCATTATTTCCTTATTTTTTTAAAGAATGACAATTATGTCTTCTTTCTCTTTCGGCTTTACCCTTCAGGGGTCGCCACAGCGAATCATCTGTCTCCATTTAGTCCTACTATAGACAGAATTATGTCAGGAATAATAAAAAAACATATATTTAGAATACCACCCTTTGCATTGATGCAGCTCTATGGTCTTGTGTTTTTCTCTCAGTCAAACAGAACACGTTCGATATTCCAATCATTTGTTGGAATTATCTGCTACTAGCTGTTGGGGGTTTGTTTAAAAAGACATCTATAGTGTAATACATAGATATCTACTCACTATTTTGTATCAAAATAAATTACATACATTGGATCATGTGTTCAGACTTGTTTGGGCACTATAACTGTACCAAGAAATATTCATCAAATCTCAATACAGTAGAGTGCGGGAATACATTTGGTGGTATTTGGACAAAAGTATCTTGTGCAGTATTCTCATGTATGAACTGTAGACCACTATGTTCTATCCCTCAATTTCTTTTGACTTTTTTGTGGCAACCTGTCTTTCTCTCAAAGTGTGTATTAGGCTTGTGTTATGTTTACCTTCTATTTCTCAGGCTCTGATGAGTGGGGGTACCATCCTGACCACAGTTCCAGTTATGGTGGACACAGAGAAACTTCCCATCAACCGTATAGCCATCAGTGGAAAGCCAGGTGGCCAGATCCACAAGGGTGAGAAACGCACGGCACACAACGCCATCGAGAAGCGCTACCGCTCCTCCATCAATGACAAGATTGTGGAGCTCAAGGACCTCGTGGCTGGGACGGAAGCTAAGGTCTGACTTGCAGTATCTTCTTTACAGTTTGAAATCGCATACACATTTGAACAGCTCAGACTGTTTAGCAGTGTTGAATTCAACCATTGCTGATGTGAAAACAGCTACTTCTATTGAGTGAAGTGAGACATTTGGGATTTTACATTATTTTAGTTGGAGCTTCAAAAAGCTGCAAAGTGCTGAGCAAATATTTAAATGGTGACATAAAGGGACCATTGAGGACTGATATTTTTCTTCTCATTGACTTATCATTGTCACTGTATCATGCCTTCTGAAGTGAGAAGTTCAAAGTGTGAACGAATCTCTGTCTGTCTTCTAGCTGAATAAGTCAGCTGTGCTGAGGAAAGCCATTGATTACATCCGCTACCTGCAGCAGTCCAACCAGAAGCTCAAGCAGGAGAACATGGCTCTCAAGATGGCCAATCAGAAGAACAGTAAGAAACTGCTTAGCATTCCTGTGCTTTAGGATCACTTGCTGGCTGATTCTTATGTGTACTCACAGTCCTGTTGAAGTTGTTGCAGTTGTAACAGCAAATGAGTAGCTTCTGTAACAAGCTTCTGTAATTTGAGCAAACTTGGTTGGTTTAGTGTGCTGCCGTGTGGTTCGTAGCTCTAAGCTGCTCCTCTCTTGTGTTCAGAGTCTCTGAAGGACCTGGTGGCCATGGAAGTGGATGTGAAGAGCGAGCTGCCCACTCCCCCGGCCTCCGATGCTGGCTCACCCTTGCCCAGTGGACCGTTCTCACACTGTAGCAGCGACTCAGAGCCAGACAGTCCCATGGGAGACGACAGCAAGGTGAGCTTCTGTTGAGCATCTGTCATGATCTAATGCATTAGAGTGGTAGTTCCCAACTCTGGTAGACCAACCTGCATATTTAGTTAGTATATCTATAGTTTATTTAGTCTAAAAATATGGTTTATTCTTTCCTTTCTCTGTCAGCCGGTATCCCATGCTGAGAGGTCTGCTGGGGGGATGCTGGACCGCTCTCGAATGGCTTTGTGTGCCTTCACCCTCCTCTTCCTCTCCTTTAACCCACTATCTTCTCTGATGTACGGGAGCCGCAGCAGCGCAGGAGAGGCCATGGCCCCCAGTCACCCCGGAACTGGCAGGACCATGCTAGGAATGGAGAGTGCAGGTACTGTTCCACAAGTGCACAAGATGGGTTGTGATGCCTAATATTGGTCTCCTCTTTTTACTCTGTGTGGTACATTAACCAGACGATTCAATAGACTTGATTTTGGACATAAAAAACATATGTTCTTTTTCATGCTGTGTGGAGGAATCATCTTTTGCCTGAGGCTGTTGCTCTGTGCTGTTTTACATGCAATATTAGTCCTCATTTTGTGCACCTGTGTGTTTTGCAGCTGAGTCATGGGGCTGGATGGACTGGATGGTGCCCACTCTGTTGGTATGGCTGTTGAACGGTGTATTGGTGGCTGGAGTTCTGATCAAGCTGTTGGTGTATGGAGAACCTGTCACAAGACCACACTCTGAATCCTCTGTCCTTTTCTGGAGACACCGCAAACAGGCTGACCTGGACTTGGCCAGGGTGAGACACGCACACTGTCATAACATACACTGCGCGTACGTTTCAATGCTAACTGTTTAGAGTCACAAGTTGCATGTAAAATTAGCTTAAAGTAGTACTCCAGGAGTACTCCATGGTTTCGACACTTTTCCACCCCATGTCATCATGAAAATACAATTAAAATAGACATCAGGTGGTTGCTTCATCACCTTGGGCAAACATTACATAATGTGTCACTACCAAAGTGCAAACCTTTAATAAGCGTCTCTCTTTCTCTCTGCAGGGAGACTTTGCTCAGGCCTCTCAGAACCTGTGGACCTGTCTGAAGGCTCTTGGCCGGCCCCTGCCCACCTCTCAGCTGGACCTGGCCTGTGCAGTTCTGTGGTCCACCCTGCGTCTCTGGTTGCAGAGGCTGTGGGTGGGCCGGTGGCTGGCCTGTAAAGCCGGAGGCCTCCGTGCGGCTCGCCCCCTGCAGGAAGATGCACGCAAGAGCTACCGTGACGCTGCCCTCGTCTACCACCGCTTGCATCAGCTCCACATGACTGGTGAGATAGTTTCAGCTGGGATGCACGCCTGAACCAATTTCTTATTCTAGTGGAGTTTGAACATATTTAATATTAGAAATAAAAAGGAAAACCTAGACTGAATGTTGGTTTTAGTTAGACCATCTGTGTATATTAATGTGTTTTAATTTACTACCAGACTGCTTATAGATCGATAATTATCAGAACGTACACTGTACAAATCTTTCATCTTTTTATTTGAAATATTTCCGTGAATGGGCCGCTGGTGGCCTAGTGGTTAGGGAGTTGTCCCTGCAATCGGAGGGTTGTGGGTTTGAATCCCAGCTGTTAGCGTCTTCACCGAAGTACCCTTGAGCTGGGGACCATCCCCACACACTGCTCCCCAGGTGCCCCTCTTTAGTGGCAGCCCATTGCTTCACTTGGTGAATGGGTTAAATACAGAGAAAGAATTTCACATTGTTCACACTGTGTGCTGGTGTGTTCACATGTGAGTATAAGGAGCCACTTCTACTTTAAATAGCTCTAATCAGAGCTAATCTGTATAATGTGAGATCAGCTGTCTCTGCTCTCAGAAGTTCATTTAAAAATGACAGGATAATAACATGGTTTATTTCATTTTAATACAAACTAAACATGTTATTCAGATACCCACATGTTTGAATAACAGTGCACATACTTTATATTTATTGTAAATATGTTCTAATGAGTATGTAAACTGTTATTATATGTGTGTGTTTAGGTAAACTTGGTGGGAGCCACCTCTTTGCAGTTCACATGGCTCTGAGCGCCGTGAACCTGGCCGAGTGTGCAGGCGACTGTCTGTCTGTGGCCACGCTGGCAGAGATCTACGTCTCCGCTGCCCTGCGAGTGAAGACCAGTCTGCCTCGGCTTCTGCATATCACCTCTGTAAGAGCCCAGTCCTCCAGCTCCCTCTGTCTGACTTTTGATAAATTGGAACGAACAAAAGAGAGGAAGTAGTGCTATATGTAAAAACAATCTATCAAACATGTTCAGCTGATTTTTTTTTTTTCACACATTGTGGAAGAAATCAAATTAATGTGGGCATTGATTATGCTTGACTTGGTCTCTTTTATTCCCTGCAGCGTGGCTTTCTGAGTCGAGCTCGCCAAGCCTGTCTCTCCCCCAGTGGCAGTGTTCCTCCTGCTATGCAGTGGCTGTGTCACCCTCTGGGCCATCGTTTCTTTGTGGACGGCGACTGGTCTGTGCGCAGTACCCCCAAAGACAGCATTTACAGCCAGGCTGGGAACACGGGTGAGCAGGGCCTCTCCAGAAGACTTTACTCTTCATTTTAACTTAAAAGTCAAAACACCACTTGCTCTATATAAAGACACTGTTGACGGATGCATTTTATAACTCTGTAGGGACACGCTGGCCAGTGGGCCTGGTTTTCTGTTTCTTCTTCTAAAATCCAGTACCAGTTCATGGCATCTTTTACGATATCTTGTAAAACCTCATGATTCTTATGTCCTTTTCTCATTTTGGTTGTAGTGGATCCCCTGGCTCAGGTCACGCAAGCCTTCAGGGAACATCTACTGGAGAAAGCCCTGTACTGTGTGGCCCAGCCTCATGGAGACAAAACCCCCAGCATGGGCCAAGGGTGAGTCTTACTGAGCCCCTTTTCGCAAAACCTTTCTCACCATTCTATAATGGTGGCACTGCACATAGTAAAGCATTGATCTTTATAATACTGGTATTCCAACAACTGCTATATGCAAAAAGCCCCTAGCAAATGACTACATGTTTTATTGTCTCCTCTGTGTGATCAGTTCTAGATATTTTCAGGTGTTTTGATTCAACAGATGTAAATAATTTTGTCAAAGTAATGAGTTAGTGTCACATCAAGAGTTCAACAGTATATTATAATAGAATGTCGACATATAATTGTAATATGCAAAAGTCTGAAAACCCATTAAAGCACAGGCCACACTGTACACATGACTTTACTTAAGTTAACAGTAACTGCGTTAAAATGTGCAGAAATGTTCTTTGTGGACGATATGCATCTGTACTTACTTTCATTGAAAATCAACAAAACAAGTATCCAAATTTTGTGTTTCTATACATGCTGTTTGTGGATACCTGTACAAAATTAGTTGTATGTTGATGTGTGTGTTTACTGATGGGCATGAATATTATGCTACAGAGAATACTCAGATGCTCTGGAGTATCTTCAGTTGCTGAACAGCGCCTCCGACGCAGCAGGAGCCACCACTCAGGCTTTCGCCATCGGCTCCAACATGGCCACCATCACCGGTCAGTCACACCTCACTGAACCTTACTTTATTCGGTGCATCTACTTTATATGTACGCTTTTATCAGATGGACTGTCCACATAGGTATTTTCTGTAGATCACAGGATTGAGGGGGTGTCTCATTAGTAGAAATGATACCAAGTGAATTTTGCGATACGTGTACGTAACTGTGAGTATCCTCGAGCAGGAGAACTACAGTCTATAATTGCAAACTGCAGTGTGCACCTATATGGTAAGTGTAGCGGATACAGTGGATAGTGAGTGTGGATCAAAATTGGTGTACCCAATGAAATGGCCAGTAATCACTAAGATTGTATGAATAACCTGAAATAACACTGACCACGCAGTGGTCATGTAGTCTGGGCTTCATTCACTTGAATTTTGTTTGCATAAAATCGAAAATTTGTTCTTTTTATTTGTAAACTCTTTCAATATTTGCTCTGCCTGGCTGATAAGGGTGTTGTGATCAGCGCGTGTTTACACAGAGACAGATATCGGTCATGTTGACTGAATGCATGTGTGTGTCTGCGTGTCTGTGTGTGTTTGGCTGTGTCTCTGACCTCCAGGCTGTGACCCACACTCAAAATGGTGGTCTTCGGTAGCCGTGGTTATTATTAACTGGCTACAGGGAGAAGACGTGGCAGCGGAGAGATTGTACCTAGCCGTGGAACACCTTCCACGCAGCCTTCAGTCAGCTGAGTGAGTCTCTCTCTCTCTCTCTCTCTCTCTCTCTCTCTCTCTCTCTCTCTCTCTCTCTCTCTCTCTCTCTCTCT
>JBBIGA010000027.1:10109124-10128209 GCA_037576975.1 Alestes dentex | reverse complement strand
AAAAAAATCACTATGTGCCTGCGCAGGCATGGAGAGAAAGACTGGGAAGAAGAGGAGGAGGAGGAGGACATTTCCTGAGAGACCTGCATGGGGGTGGAACCCCTACTGCTCACTTTCATTAAAAACAGCAAATTGGCATCGCTGAGACCTAAAGCCTTTAGATCCCCGAGTCGATGTATGTTCTGCTTGTACTGAACTCTCTCTACCTCTCTGTTTATCTCTCTTCCCCCACTCTCCCTTTTACGTGGGAGGGGAAAAAGGGAATGCAGGACATTTTGATCTGTTACCAGGTTTAGCACTCTCTTTCACTCTCTCTCTCTCTCTCTCCCTCTCTCTCTTTCTTCCTGATCATCTATCCTATTGGATAGGTGACACATATGTGACCCTGTTTTGTATCCAAGTCTTGGATAAAACCTTGTTTTCAGTTAGATTATAGTCTCATTGACCAGACTAAGTTCAAGTGATATTGTGTAAACCAGATGTCCAGTGACAATCAGATTGCATTTTGTAATGCTGTCTGAAGTAAATCAATTATGTAAACCAACATAATGACTCCCAATTAACTATCCATACTCTTACTTTTATTCATTTTTGGGGGATTTTTGAAAAAGAGGGAAAGGGAAAACTGCTTCAGACGCATGGACAACAGCACACAGCATCAAATGCGCTTATGTACTGTTACACAAATGGAAAGTCAAACTATGACTTAATTGTACTCCTTAGGTCACCCTGATTTTGAGATGATAACTAAACTCCATGTTCTAATATTTGATATGTGACACGTCTGCAGGCTTTCAGGGAAACTGGGGAAAAAAATCCACAAAACTGGGGAAAACCTGCTAGAACATATAGAGTAATATATACAGCAACAGAGTATAGGTGCCCTTTTACAACACTAACCAGTTCATCAGGAAGGGACATTTGAACTGATTAATTTTTAATTGGGTAATCGATTATAATAAAGTAATAGCGACAGGCCTATTATCAACACAGCAGTGGCACTGACATGGCTGTGTGCATGGCGCTGGTATGACGGCTCAGTAGGTGACTCATGTTAAGGTCGCTGCAAGTCTGACACTGACTTTCCATCCACAAAAAAGCAGTTTCATATGTCTAGATCCGGTTTTTCAGTGCTCAGGCCAATTAGACATAACACCCATAACAGAATGCCAGGAGTAGGGTTTCTATAACCCTAGCCTGTTCCACACTTAAATGTAATGCTTAAATGTAATGCTTAAATGTAATGCTTAAATGTAATGGAAGGTCTCTGTTTGGTTCTCAGCTCCAGCCATGCATCCTATTTTACCTCTCTCACGGTGACGCTCGAATGCTAATTCAGTTGGGGGGGGGGCACAATAGGAGTTGGAGAACTGAGAGCAGAGACCACCTAATTAGCATCCACTGTGCTAGCATGGCCATCACCGGAGAGATGGCCAGTCAATGAGAGACAGATAAGGGCGAGCTCCTTGCTAGGCTCGTCTGTTGCCCTGGGAGATGGAGCTGATGAGCGACTGCGCTCCGCACCTCCATTCACGCCTATTGTTAGGGAGGTCGGCGAATGTTCCAGCAAGGGCACTGAAGTACATGGCATAATAGGGATGTCTCTGAGATCAAAGATGTCCTTTAATGTGCTGGAACAGGCTCGCGCGCTTACCTTGTGTTTTGGACATTTTATCGAGAATGTGTCCTCCTCGAATATGCAGCCTGAGAGGGGAGGAGGAGAGAGTGAGAAAGAAGGCAATGAATCAAAGACAGAAGTCAGTCATCAGGGTTGCAATCAAAGGATGAAACTCAGCCGCTCTTTTCATCTCCTGACTCATGTCAATGCCCTTTTCATCTCCTGCCTCAAGATGCCTCGTTCTTACGTTGCTGATGGTAGAATACGGTTTTATGGGATGTCTATAAAGTACATACACAGAGTCTCAGGTCACAGCTAAACAGGTAGATGGAAACACAGGTCGGAGGCCAGATAGGTATGCATACACAATAAACTTCCATCACTCTGTCTTACCTGTTTCTTTGGCACAGACATAGTGGTATGTGTAAGTACAGTTCTTCCATTGGCAGCTGATGGAGGCGCCTTCACTCTGGCACTTGGAACAGTTCTGTAAAGGCACAATGTATGGTTCAGGGTTGTCGCTCATTTAAGAGCTTTATATTCACCTTCAATAAATGTGCGAGAGTACTGTATTATGAGAGTAAATGTATTTTTCTGCGCCCGTTACAGTGGTTCTCCACCCTGATTCTGGAGCATCCCAGCCATGGCACGTATTTCAGCTAACGAACAAAACCCCCCCGGAGTCAGCATAGGTGTGTTACAGCAGGATACAAACAGTGAGAGCACGGGTTCTCTAGAAATGCACTGAATTAGTGAATAAGTTATCATTCTTAAAACAAAACCTTTCATCCCTTTTTTGCTTTATAGTACAATTTTGGACCACTGGTCCATTCATCTTAAAATGTTCATACAGCGTAATGATCAGCTGTTGTTTTCAAGTGTAAAAAGGAAGGGTTTGAGGTTTATGAGGCTTTGATATGATAGTGGTTATATGCCTATATAAAAATCAGAAGTGTTATATTGACTATATGCTTACAGTGACCGCAGACTCGTGTGCAGCTTCCGTCAGTCCATACAGTTTGCCCGAAACCAGGATCACACCGTTGGTCCAGATGGCACAGGCCTCATGTGCCCAGTGCTCTTTAGCCTCAGCCTCCTGCTGCAACCTCTGCAGAGCAGAGAAACTGCCCTCCTCTCCAGCAGGGGGAGCCTCTTCACCAGCTGTCCCCTGCAACAGCTGCAGTCTTTTGAACCTCATTCTCAAGCCAAGACGAGTTCTAAGTTGTGCCCTTCTTTCTCTCCTCGGCTGCCCGCAATCTCCTTCACTCGTCCCTTCCTGAAGCGAGTCTTTTTCCCCTGCTCTCCTCAGAGCATTGATCTGTTCTGTGCTGCAGCTGGTGGCCATGTCCTTTCCTCTGTCTCTGTTTTGCCTGAAGTCCTCCTGCCGCATTAAAGATAGTGTTTTCCGTGGTATGCTATCCGCCGGGTAGTACGGGCCACACAAGTCCCCAAGCTCTCTGTAATTTGCTGGCTTTCCACATAGGCAGCATATTAGACACCTGTCAGTTAGGCTTTTGTTAACTAAGGGCCCCTGAAGCATTACTGAAGAGTTTGGTATTACCTTGGTAAGTGTGACTGGATTTTTAATTTTCAATGAGCTCTTTTTTTTCGCCGGCGCGAGCAGCTGCTCCTCCTCTGGCCTGTTTACAATTGTGCAAAGGGAGGCGAGCTCTCTGGAGCTGTCAATGCGTACATATGGTCTGAAAGAACTTTTGCTTTCGCTCTCCTGTGGTTTTAAAAAATCTGACAATTTCCCCTTCACGGTAGGAATACTTTTGCATTTAGTCTTAAGCTTGTGTCCCTTTACGGTGAGTTTGATGACATTACCATCTTGCTGGGTCTTTTTTTTAGGCCCAGGTTTTTTTTTGACCTTTTGACCCTCTTCCTTTATCGGGTACTGACCAAAGGCCTCCTCCTGTTTTTTTTTAAGCGATGGCCGCCTGCCTCTTTTGGGTTTGATGATTATAGAACATATTTCCATAGGGCACTGTTTGATCTCTGTCTTATCACCTGTGTCTGGGAACAAAGAGGAGGGTAGTGGTGGCGGTAGTGGTGATGATAATGGTGGTGGTAGTGAGGGTGAAGGTGCCGAGGGAAAGATGGGTACATCATCCTGAGTCTGCTTAAGTTCTATAACTGGCACATTGTTTGCTAGCTCAGCGTCTTTCCTCCTCTTCTTCCGTTGCTTCAAATGCATTTCATGGTTATTTTTGATGGCTCTCTGTTTGGCTAACCTTGGTGTATTAATAATAAGGCTCCTTGTTTCTAGTGTCACATCTGATGTGTCCGTGCACTCAACAGCAGCCCACTTTCTCCGCTTCTTCTTAGGAGTTTGGATGCATGCTGTGTCTGGGGTCTCCCCAGTGCTAACTGTGTTCTCACCCTCCTCCAGTGCCACCTCTCCCATTTCTCTCTTTTCTGTTACTTGTGGTTCTGGTGCCAGCTTTGATGCTGATTCTTCTGGAACAACATCTGGTTGGATGGCTAGAGGTTGTTTTTTAGAGGCTGGAGATGTGATTTTCTGAACCAGAGCTTCATATTTAAGTCCTCTACCTTTCCTTGGAGGCAGATATTTTGTTTTAGTGGGACACTGAGGAGGCATGCAAGGCGTGTCAGTGATATCTTCAGGGGAAGTGTTATCTTTGGTCAGATTGCTGCTCTCTGATGGTTCTAATTTATGTCCCCGCTTTCGCCGTCCCCTGGAACTTTTGGCCCCAGCCACTGTTTTTAAAGGCTCCTGTGTTTTTGTTTTTTTACTAGCTTTGACGCCTTTCTTTTTCTTTGCCGGATCTGATGCCTGTAAACTAGACTTTCTTTTGACAGAAACAGACACCACCTCCTCATTACGTTGACTAAGTGAATCTGTGCAGACATCCTCATGGTTGGGAGAGTTAAGGTTTGATGTTTGGTTCCCACAGGGCTGAGTTGCAACCACTTCCTGTGTTTGTGTCTCTGTGAGTTTAATTGTTGATGCCTCAATCAGTGTCTGTCTCTCTTTTTCCTTGTCCTCTGTAATTCTTACCTGTGTTTGTTTCCTTGATCTTAAAACCATGGACTTTTGATCTTTTAATGCAGATTTTTCAGAAGTGCTTTCCAGTGAAGTTTCCAAAGGGGAGCTCATCATACTGTCTGTAGAGGTACCCAGAGTGGTACCAACAACAGTGTCCAAAGTGTCAGCTGTGTTTTCTTGCTGATCTGCGGTTACACTAATGAAGTTTGTGTCTTTAATACGTTCTATGATAGCCTGTAAATTGCCCTCATTTTTTATTGATTTGATCTTAGAATTGAGGCCTCTTGGTCGTCCAGGGCCTTTAGGAATGATTCCTTCTGTAGGCTTTGAACCAGGTTTTGGACCAGACTTCAGAGCAGGTATAGCTGGAGGTTTTGGACCAGGCTTTGGACCAGGTTTTACAGTCGGCACAGCCCCTGGCTTTGGGCCTGGTTTGGGTCCAGTTTTTGAGCTGGGTTTAGGGCCAGGCTTTAAACCAGGCTTTGGGCCGGGTTTTGAACTTGTCTTTGGGCCAGGTTTTGGACCAGGTTTTAGACCAGGTTTTGGGCCTGGTTTTACGCTAGCCTTTGGACTAGGTTTTACAGAAGGTTTTGGGCTAGGTTTAGGTCCTGGCTTCACCACTGGTTTTGGGCCAGGTTTCGGACCGGGCTTTGGACCTGGCTTTTTTCTCTCTGGAGAACAAACCTTTGGGGTACTCTGAGACCCAAAGGAACGTGTGCACATCCTGGATGGTAAACCATCTGATAGAAGTTTTGGTGTTTGACATCCAATGTCCAGCTGAGCTGTCCCCATCTGATCAGAGAAGAGGGTGCTGTTACTTGAGGACATACTGGGCTTTTGAGAAGATGGTGGAGCTCCATCTCCATCCACACTCGGCTGTCTCTGGATTCCCGCATTTGAATGGATCTGTCTTCTTCTTCCGCGTGCATGCTTCCTACCCAGCAGTCTTGGATGTGCAGATGGGGCTACAGGCTCTGGTTTTGCTGATGGTGTGACGGCACTGGGGCAGCTTATACCTGGCTCCATATCTTCATCTCCTTTCTGTGGAGAAGGTGGAGTATCAGCCCATGATGGTGCAGAGTGCAGTATTGACTTGCCCGGCAACTGAGGAGAGTCAGGCTCTAGCACCTTTGCATCGCTGCGATCGATGTGATCCCTTGCCTGAGTCTGAGGTGTTGTTTTCTCATTGAGAGTTGAGAAGCCAGTCTTGACAGAGCGAGACTGAGGTGGAATGTCACATAAGGCTGACCTCCTTTCTCTGGTTCTGTGTGCTGTGTCTTGGGCAGTGCTCTCTGCAGTTTCCATGTGAATCAGTGGCCCACCGGCTATCTCTTCTGGCTTGGTACAGACTTCTGCAGAGGTCTCATCTGATTTTACTTTATTATTAACCACCTCGTCAGTGGGTGTCGGACTTCCCTTCTCCTCACTCACCTCAGTGGCCAGATGGGATGAGACAGACTGGTGTTGCTCAAAGGAGTCATTCAGTCCCTCAGTGACTGACAGTCTCTCTTCTGAAGACTCAACCTGAGAGGTGTGTGAGTTTTCTTCTTTCCCAGGTACATATTGATTTGACTCAAGGACACCTCTCGAAATAGCTGGTGATGTCACAGCACCTTCAACATTAGGCTGGGGTTCGGATTTAAACATTTCAGATTTCATTTCTGAATCCTCGGATTCCTTGCAGCTGGTGTCTGAAAGGCCGTGTTCCTTCTCAGCAAAATCTCCTTCCTCGGTCTCATATTTGTTTTTCAGTTCCTGGTAAACAGTTCCATCTGCTTCATAAGAATAGCTTTCATCTGACACTGTTTTATTTATCTTATGGAACAGCGAGGGACATTTCTCTTCCTCTAACCACTCCTGTTGCCTATCAGTTGCCTCAGTGATCTCTCCTTTGCATTCATGTTCTGTAGATAGCGCCCCCTTTCCAATTTCCTTTTCTTCAGCTATTCTCTCACTCCAGGCAGATTCCTCAAAGTTTTCCTTTAGAGTATTCTCAGCCTGCTTTAAGTCTAGCGGGGAGTTGCTCTCCTGCTTCATAGGGCTTGGGGCTGTTACACTAATAGGGGACCTCTCTTCTCTAATGCCTCTGTGAGAACTGTTCTGTTCCTCCCCAAATGGCACTCTCTGCACCCTAGGATCACAGCTAATATTATCCTCAGAGGTTGCGCTCTGCAGACTCCGGACTGAGTCGCCTGATCTGATGGACATGTCATCTGCTGAGTTCATTGAACAGGTAGACACTGTGTCTAGGCTCAGCTGGGAATGTGCTGAGGCCTGTGTTGGGCCTTTACTTTGGCCAAAGTAGTAGTAGCTTCTTTCGATCTGATCTTCAGTGCTGCTGGAGTACCCTCCCTCTTGCATCTCACCTGTCATTGATCTTGGGTTGCCAAAAGTGTCAGTGTGGGGAGGACCACACTGTTGGCTTTCAGGACATGAAGAGTCCTCCATAGGTCTTAACTGCCCCCTATAGTCCTCTCCCTTTTTAGGCTGGTTTCGCTTACCACCTTTTTTGTTGGCCATGAGAGCCTCTGAGAGCAACAACTGCTGGACATTGTTGGAGATGCTCTCGACTTGAGATGTCAGAGCATTGAGGCTCCACAAGCTCGGGTTGGACAAAAGCTTCTCAGAGAAACGCTCCTTCATTGAAGTAGAGTAGCTCTGGGACTGGTGGTTCACACTGGGCGATGGGTGGGTGTGCGGAGGTATTAACATGGTCTGGTCTTGCAAACCTGCGGAGGAGGAGGAAGCTGTAGGATTGATTTGTTGGCCATACTGAAAAGTATCAGGATTGGGCATTAAGGGAGAAGGAGTGGAACTGTATGAAGGAGATCTGCCCACAGATCGTGCAGGTGAATGGCTGGAGCTTGGACTGCAGTTCTGGTAGTACTGCTCAGGTGACCTCACGGAAATATCCGTGATGCAGTAGTTCTGTTGGGGCTGATTGTAATGCTGGAATTTCTGAAGGTTTTCCGGTGTACCTGACATTCCTTGAAGTGAAGCCTGCTGTTCAAATCCAGTTCTTGCAGGAGGCTGCTGGTAACCATAACTATTCTGCGGTCGATAGCTCGTCTGCTTCAGGCTGCTATGGTTACCCATCTGCCTTGAATACTGGGCATTAGGTGCCATTCCATAGCCACTTTTGTAGCTGTGATGAATTGGGTTGCATTTCTCCATGTAAGATGATGAGGTTGAGGAGGGTGGTTGAGAGTGCTGGGAGAAATGAATGTGACTCTGTGGATACATCAAAGGCGATGGAGTAGGATTGGCAGGATGGCCTTGTTGATGGGGGCTCGTATAAACAGGGGCAGAAGGTTGGGAGGGGAGATGGCATTGACTTTGAGAAATGGCAAGTATATTTTGCTCAAGGTACTGGGTTGACCCGCTAACACCAGGCTCGAGACGGCCCACCATGTCCTGCTCGTACTGAGACATTTGTGCAGACTCCTCCCACTTCTGTAAATGTCCCTCACTCATATACTGGGCCGAGTATCCGGAGCTCATGTGGCTGCTGTAGCCAGATTGCAGATGCTGGCTTGGTGTTTTGCCTCCTCTGAATGGTTTCTTGGTTTGGGCT
The DNA here is from genome assembly GCA_037576975.1 of Alestes dentex. Lineage (NCBI taxonomy): Eukaryota > Metazoa > Chordata > Actinopteri > Characiformes > Alestidae > Alestes > Alestes dentex. The sequence continues at coordinate 10,120,007 of JBBIGA010000027.1, read as the reverse complement.
GAACTGCTGCTATAGCTGGGGTAGGTCTGCTGCCCATAACAGTCTTTAGGTCCTGCTCCTGCTGTCGGCATCCCTGCAGCAGCAAGAGTGTGCGCCTCGTAGCCCTGTCTGGTCTGGCCGTGATGATGTCTGTAACTCTCAAGGCGTGATAATTCATGGGGTTCCTGCTGGTAGCAGTGCTGGTTGCCATGGAAACCACTCCGCTCTCTGAAGGACTGCATGGCTCCAGCTAGGGGGCTCTTTTGGAAAGACAGAGAGAGAGAGAGAGAGAGAGGGGAAGAGAAAGAGTGTTTAGTGGCGTATGTTATCCCTTCTATCAGAGTTCAGTGTGTTACTCATTGCAATCAATTTGAATTCAATTTCCGATTTTTATCATAAGACAAATTGAATTGTGACACAAACATAGACTACTCAGTCATTCAGAAAATCTAAACATTAATCTCCATTGAAGTAACACAAAATTTCATTTTCTTGCAGCAGCAGTATCAGTTGTTTTGATATTTCATGATATCTGGATATTTTAGCTCCATATATGTTAGAAGCATCCATACAATCCCTGAAATCATGTTTATAAAAACACTTACATAGTTTATTTTTGCCAAAGTCTGATCTATGACCACTTGATTTGCTTGAAGAAATGCTTGCATTTGAAATATGCTTCTTGTTTCTAAATGGGGGAGGAAGATTATTTCAAAACTGGTTGGGGTGGGAAGTTGCCTGCACCATAGTTTTGTGATACTATTCATCCTCATATAGGCTTAAAATTAGGCAATAAATTAAGTGTATTGACCTGGGAACACTAAATATTGTAGCCTAGGAGCCCCTAGGAGAAGAACTGAAAATCCTGGCTAACGTGGATCATGCATTAATAAAACTGCCAAGAGCGTCCAGCAGTGTACAGCTGTACTGTTAATGTTGTCACCCAAGACATGGTACACGATCTGCATTGTTGCACTGCCTTTGTGTGTTTAATATGCTGAAACGTGGACTCCTCCGCTAATGTCACCCACAAATCCTTTCTGTCCTCAGCAGCGCAGGCTGAGCTCCAGTTAGTTGGAAACGAGTGTCTGTTTTATGGACGGATGGAGGCACTATAAAGGGAATAGTGTCACCTAGAGACAGTGCCGGGGAGGCTCTTCCGTCTCTGCACTCCAGTGTTGGGAGCCTGTCGAGGGACGGCCACCTGGTCCCATCAGATGCTTGCATTACTCATCTCACTAGCGCACTGTCTGAAGTCACCAAGCCCCTAAGCTCACCGCTCCCCTCCAGCAACGGCACGGCAGCCTCCCAGGAGGCCCTCAGCCATCTATTACTGGTTCAGTGGTGCTGCTGTGCTTGTTTACACAATGACCCAAATAAGATCACTTGGGATGCGAGCTCCAGGACCTCAAAGATGTATGCTGGAAATGTACAAGCAGTGCATTTTTAGCATGTTTGATTGTGCTTTTTCTAGTGAAACGGAAGTGCTGAGAAACTTTTATTTTTTTGTCTGTATCATCATTCTGTGTGATGGTGCTCCAGTGATGGCATACGACACACTGATCAGCCATAACATTAAAACCACCTCCCGAATATTGTCTAGGTCCCCATCGTGCTGCCAGAACAGCCCTGGCTGTAGTGAACTGTGTATTCTTACACCATTCTATCATATTCAGCACTGACATTTTTTTGTGCTACAGTAGCTCCTCTGTGGGCTCAGACCAGATGGGCTAGCCTTCACGTCCATGACCCTGTCGTAAGTTCACCGGCTGTTCTGCCTTGCACCACTTTCGGTAGGTAATAACCACTGCATACTGGGGACCCTGTTGTTTTATAAGTGCTCTGAACCAATCGTCTAGCCATCACAGTTTGGCCTTTGGTATATACGTCCTCTGTCAGAGGTTTTAATGTCGTGGTAGATTATTAATGTCCTGTATTTATGTTTTCTTATGGAACATTGTATATGATTACACACGCCGGTGCTGAAACGTCCATGCTATATATGGCCTTACTGTCGCATAGTAACTGTAGCTAGAGGCTATTATAAAGCTAATTACTATTGATTTTCACACAATCTAGCCAAAAGTCTAACATCGTCATTCTCTCACTGCGGTGGCATTACTCTTCTTTTTGAGTGTTTATTTTAGTGATGCTGAGCATGAAAACTAGCCTGTGATTTCAAACGGTGTCGTCACACATATTGTTGTTGCGTGGAAGTAAAACATGAATGTACTAAAACTTTTGTGTATGTTCAAACATAAATATTATTTTAATGAATTTCCAAGGTTTTTGTCCAAGTTCTTACAGATACATAACCTGTCAGGTGAAAAACAAGCAGGAAGGTCTTTTGGAATTCCTTCTTGTATGGAAATCTCAGAGGATGAAAGACAAAGTCTCAGTCCATATTTAATCAAATCCTTTTATATTTTTATACCGGCAGCTCACAGAAAGAGGGTACCAGTGTGAATGCAACATGATTGTAATATTTGTATTTTTTTACATACAATATGACTAACACTGATGTAGTAGAGGACTATGTTCAAGAAAAGCTCAGATTTGAGTAACTTTGCTAACTGTTTTACAGTCAGTAGCTTTACAATGTTACTACATATTATACACATCACCATTCATACCCTGTGTGATACCGTTATGGCAGGATGACTGATCCTCTCATTAAGGATTTAACTGAAAACGGTGATATTAAAAACTTTGAAAGACTGGGTGTTATCACCATGGGTTCCAGTGTATCTTACACAGGCATGCCCAACGAGACCTTTAGCACCCTTCGCAGAGGTGTGTATCTGAATACTGCAGTGGCTGTTTGAACAAGAGCAGACGTTGCCTCTGATTGTCACGCTCTATGCTAACTAATCACACACACAGTGAACACACAATGCTGCCTTGATCACATAATTTCTACTGGAACTTCAGTAGGAATCTCTCCCTCTCTCTTTATTTCTGTCTCCCTAGGTGTCTGTCCCTCCTGCTGGTGGATGGAGAAAAAGCTCCTCCCAGTTTGTTTACATCTCTGTGTTGTCTACCTCAATTATGCATGCTACGGAAGTGCGCGCGCACACACACACACACACACACACACACACACACACACGTTAAAAAATGTGCAGATTCTTTAGTTCCCGTACATATTCCTGACCTTGGCATTTTGATGCCTTATTCTATATTAGCCCTTTATTGGTGATGCTATTATATTTTGAAAGACTTATGGCAAGAGACTTATTAATAATAATTGCGCTAAAACTACAGGATAAACAAGGCATTACTCCTTCATAAAACCATCGGCGTAGTGCCTGCTAATATTAAAAAAAGCAATTATGGGGAGTATTTTCACTCTTTGGGATTTGTAATCTAATAAACCAATAAATCAGGTGTTTGGCATTTGCCAATATGACAGCTGGGGTTAAGGGATTAGAGGGTGTAAGGCAACCTGCGGAAAATGAGCCCGCAACCAAAAACATTTGACTGATGAACAAATACCCATGCGAGTGACCATTGTAGAAGAAATGCCATGATAGTAAAATCTAATGGCATTTCTTTAGTTATTTAAAAAGCAGGTTAAAAAAAAAGAAGAAGAAAAAAAGATGAGCCTTAGACAATTGGTTTACGACGAGAGCTGGAGGGTCAGACCAAGGGTCAATTTAAATTAAAAGCAGAAAATGAATTAAACAGTCCACCTGCAGGATCTGCAGCGGAAATGCGTGGATGAATTTCACTCAGTGAATAAAATTACAGTTAATCTCTTAATTGAGCCAAATTGAATTAAGTGACCCAAGCCAGCCGGCCCAGACAAGTTAGAGATGTTCACCTGCCACGTACAAAGTCTGCATTAGAAAAGTAAGGTATGTTCCTATGGCGCTAATCCTGTTTAATATAGAAGGGTTGTGTAGCTGTGGTGATGGTTGGGGAGATGCAAATTGGATTGGGTGCTTTGGTTCTTTTCCGACTGAATGCAAGGTGCATTTCTCGGAGACGTCACTTTGACTGACAGAGCTGCAGTTTTCAACCCTACCTTTCAATGAACATTCAGGCACAGCGGCGCACAGCAGTCACTGAGAAATGAGAGAGCTTATGGGCAGTGGGCACGTGGAAGAGTCCAGAACATTCTGTTCTGCTTTAGCTAAGTCCTGTTGGTCACTTCCATGATTTATCTGCAGAATATGGAAGCTAGTTATTAAAGAGAGCCTATTACTGGACACGTGGAGGAGCAAGGCTGCTATTTCTGGTGGTTTAAGTAATACATTTCAATATGGCCCACATTTCTTTGTATCACAAATTAATCACAATTGTCCAGTAAATGAATTGCATATACTTATTTTAGACTCATGCTAAAGACTCATCTTAAAGATGCATCATGATGTTGGTATTGATACAAAATTAGATGCAGTACTGACACTTGCAGTAACTGAGTGACCTTGGATAGACATTGTTTATAATTCTGTTCCATTATTCCAAATTCATCAAGAATTCTAGTTGTATCGAGTAGGCCCGAGCAATAAAATGCTAACTTTTTAATTTAAATTTGTCATTTTTAATAAAAATGACTGTCACTCTGTTCCACATTCTGGTACTAGCTTCAAATGTTTAAATTCTGAACAACTGCAACACTAGGTTAGTGAAGCGACCATTCCGTAATATGGGAACACACCACAGCTGACCTTCCAGGTGGTGGTGTGTCTACTCGCTGAACAGGAAAGCGAAAAGAAATCTAGCCCTTCACTTGCAGCAGCACAACCCAACGGAGTTAGCTACCATTTCGTAAATAAGTAGTATTATAAAATAAGTGTTATATTCATATGTACTATTGGATACTATTGGACAACTAAAATCAGGCATTTTAAAACATCATGAGTAGTGATTATTAACTGTATGAAATGATATGGAAAAATATTGTAATGCGATTTTTGTCCATGTTGCCCAGTCCTAACATCAAGTAATTAAGCATAAGAGTGGGCCGTTCAAATGACCAGCTTATGTGGCTGCCCAAACGCTGTCGGTACTGTCCGGGTGGCTCCTATCATTAGGGGGCTGTGAAGAGTGGCCTTTAAATGTCGAGCCTCAGTGCTGTCGGCATGGCGACGCTGAGCAAAGTGAGCATGCTGCCGTGCCCGCCCTGCTGGGAAAAGCCTGCTGCATGTTTCATCAGCACCAGCCATGCCCCGGGCATCACGCCTCAGGAACCACCACTGCTGTGCCCACCCAGGGAGAGAGGCAGAGGGGACTGGGGCAGGCACTGTCAGAACCCTCTTTCCACCTTGGATTTCTATTCGCCTGCTTTGGTGTCTTGATGTGCAGGTCTGTTGATGGTAAGAGAGAGAGAGAGAGAGAGAGAGAGAGAGAGAATGTGTATGTGGGCAAAATCTCCAGATGCACCCCGAGCACCCTAATACCTGAATAAGACAGAAATGCATGTTCGAAGCAGGGACTTAAGCAGCTTTGTGGGACAGCGCCGACTAAAGAGAGATAAACGCGGGCTGCTGATGGCATGCAGCACTGAACCCTAATACCTCCTGTTTCTCTGAGCCTGAGGAAGCGGCGGACGACCTGGCTACCCTGGCAACAACAAAGCACGTACGGTAACCAAGCACTCGGCTGCTATCTTGGGGATTTCAGATCCCTATTTATGAGTGAAGGAGAGAGAGAGGAAGAGAGAGCTAGAGAGATAGGGGGGAGACAGGGGTAGAGAGAGAGGGAGAGGGAGAGAGAAGGGTCGGCAAATTAGGGCAGGAGGCTGATTGATATTCCAGGGCACGAGGGAGGCACGGAGCTATAAAGCAGCTGATGCAGAGAGAGGGGTTTGCGGCAGGTGAGACTGCTGTGCTCTTGTCTCTTGGTTCTGTGCTCTACTGAGGCAGAGGCCCCTCTTTGATCTCCCTCCCTCACTCCCTCCCTCCCTCACTCACTCTCTCTCTGTATGGGTGCTCCAGCTGTGCCTGTCCATTCTCGGTCTGATCGCACCTCTCTCTCTCTCTCTCTCTCTCTCTCTCTCTCTCTCTCTTTCTCCTGCCGCATTTTCCGTCCCCAAGATCGCTTACATTGATCTCCCGGAACCGAACTGAACGAGAAGTCTCGAATGCTACCCGTGCCGAGGGATTATTTGCTTTGAGACAGACTTCATCAATAATGGTGGTACAAAAGGCGCAATGACATTACTGGCCCGAAATGCTATATGCCTTGCTGCGCTCAATAAGGGCACAGTCATTTATTTCTCCCTGTGAGGCTTGTCGCTCCGCTCCTCTCTCCCTCTCTTCCTATCCCCTCCGCTCGCCAGCTCACCTAATTGATGAAGCAGAGCGGTCACCATGCCACTCACTCGCTACCTTGCTTTTTCCTTTCTTTCTCTCCCCCCTTCGTGTCTCTCCTCCCCTCTCTCTGTTCCCCTGTCTTGCTTCATTTTCTGTATCCGTCTCCCCTTGTCTCCCTCATGAGCTTTCCTTTCATTGTACCTCTCTTGTCCTGCTTTTCTTTCTTGCTTTTTGGTCCACTTTAACAGCAGATTAACCTTTTACCTCCGAGCAGGGGACTTGTCAGGAGTGACCTTGGGATAGTGGCTGAGGCGGGTGTCTGGCGCAGCCTGCCGCATACAAGCCTTGATGAAGAACGGCAGACTCTTCCTGTCCCAGTCGTGTAGCCTAGTCTGAAGTAGTAGGTACACTCTGACTAACTCACCTGATCATGGTTCACAGGACTAGCCTCGCTAGTAAGGTAATGGGAAATATATGTCTGGCTACGTAATATGTTCCTTAACATTAAATTCCAAGTGTCATTTTCACTCGGCTCTCCGTGGTACGTGCAACCACTGATTTAATACAGATAAATCAGGGTATCTGCATTCACTTGTCAGTGTAATCAATTTCAGGAGCACAGAGCGATTGAAGAATGGGGCGGCGCGCTAGGCTCCATGCTAAAAACCTGGACTGCTCTAAGCTGATTTGTGAAAGGACTTCAGCCACAGATTGTTTACGTAGTGCTCTGATATTTGGTCTGCATGATTCTAGCCTTTCAGAGGTTCCTTCCGTCTGTCGCCTCTGTGGATGCTTTAGCAGACGCTGATTTTGGCTCTAGCCTCTTGTTAAGGCAAAGGCTGAGTTGGCTGGGATTCAAGCCTGCTACATAAGAGAATGCTGGTTAAAGGGTATTATAATGCAATTAGCAGGAGAAGGAGTGGTAAGGGGCAATCAAATGGTGGGGTCGGGAGACTGGGAGAGTTCACGGAGAGGGTTTTTTTTGCAGCAGGCAGGGCCGTTTTCAAGGCCGCGACAATGCCCCAGGCCTTTCCCAGAAGGTGCCCTTCATGTCCCGGACTCTTATGTTCTATTCATGTCAAGTCTTGGCTCGCTGCCTTATCAACTGCATAGCTGTTACCGGAGGACCAGGCTGGGGAATATTTGCTCTGAAAACCCAGCCGGGCCGAGCCGGGCTAATGCTAAAAGCCACAGATACACCGATAATGTATATGAAATCAGAGCAGAGCCCGGATACACCGCAGGGAACGAGTGAGACAGAGGGAGGGATGGAGCGAAGGGTTAGGAGGAGGGATGAGGATTATTATTGCCAGGCAGTCCTTTCATCGATTTTTTTTTTTCTTTCCTTTTCTCTCTTCTTCAATTGCTGCTAAAATAACAGTAGTGCTTGGATGAACCTCCTAACATAATTAGCAAATCCAGTGTAAAGCTCAGATGGGAAATGTGAGGCAGGGGGGCAGTTCCTCATCTTTGTCACTGCTAGCCATCACGTATACATGCTTAGTCAACAAAGACTGCAATGATTAGTAAATGAAGAAGAAAATACTTCATATGAAAAAGTTTCAATGGATTTTGGTGTGCGGGACGATCTGTTGACAGATTGCAGTACACTACAGGAAGCGTTGAGGGCGATATGGCATCTATTGTTTCTGTGCAGGGAGGAGGAGCGCAATAGCTCAGTCAATTAACTGGAAAACATTCGATAAAGTCACTGATTATAGTGATGATTATCAGTCCCACCTATCAGTCCTATCATGCTAGCCCGTCTTTGCTGCACTCGCTGTGGTCTGATACAAACGGAGAACAATACATTCTACAAATGTACAAACCAGGCAGGAAAGCATAAGAGTCTATATCCGGCAGGAGCGGGGGTGGGTGGTGGGTGGCGGGGGGGAGGACATGCTCTTTGAAAAGCGTCCGCTGATGCGATTGCTCTGTCAGAAACGCTTTCTCTGATGCCCAGAGAGTCAGCGGTTTGGGGGATGAGGCTTAAGACAAAGGGATGCTGGAGCTTTGGCTCATTTATTCCCCTGTCTCTCGCTCTCTCCCCCCCTCCCTCCTCACTGTCTGTTGTGTGGACCTGCTGGAGAGAGAGAGAGAGAGAGAGAGAGAGAGAGGAGGAGAGAGAGCGACAGAGAGAGAGAGTGTGTGGACAGGGATGGGCGAGTGTGTGAATGTGTCGGTGGAGCAGAGCCAAGCCAGAAGAGGGAGACGGGGGAGTGGGGAGCCTTTGTTCTTTGCTGATGAAAAAAAAAAAAAAAAAAAGCCGTACCGGGTCCCGAAACGCACTCTGCCCGACATCAGGGCGCATCACAAGGCGAGTAGCATGGTGCAGCGTGATTAGATTAAACCCTGGGCCCAAATTACTCCGCTCGCCCTAATTAAACTTTAATCTCCAATACCACACAGATTACCTGCAATGTAATTGAGCGAGGAGCAGTGATTTAAGGAGGGCTCATGGTGTGTGTGTGTGTGTGTGTGTGTGTGTGTGTGTGTGTGTGTGTGCGAGGGAGAGACAGAGACAGAGAGAAAGGATGCAGGGTTGGCTGAAGGTCATGTCCCCCTGCAGGCAAAATCTCTCTCTCTTTCTCTTTATCAATTTTTTTTCCCATTCCTTCTTTGTGGATAGAGGACGGTGGAGGCGTCAGTGCCTGCTCAAAAGTGGAGCAGTCAGCTCCGGCTATGGGTGCTGTCCGACTCAATGTCCCAAACACCCCAGTGAAGTCCAAGTAATAGCACTCTAGTCCACTGCCTCAACCCCCCCACCCCGCAACTCTGTGCATCATTCCTCTCTGTTTCATAAAACAACAACCATATTTCCTGAGTGAGTGAGTGAGTGAGTTGGAGTGTGTGTGTGTGTGTGTGTGTGTGTGTGTGTGTGTGTGTGCACGCAACTGCGCGAAATGTGATCGATGGGGCTGATTCAGAGATAGGACAGCAGGTGTCTGCTCCCTCCCCCCATTTCATGCTACAGTCCAGAAGGTGATGGGAGATATGAAAGGTGCCATTTTCTCAAAGCCTGCCGATGTCCTTTATGTCCACAAAAAAAATGTCCATCTACAAAGAGACGGTCTCAAGCTGGTTGGATGTAGGGTCAGAAATATACAACGGATAGACATCATACATGCAAAGCCTGCTTCGCTGTCTGAAACTCATAAAGCTCTAATTGCCGCTCGCCTGGTTTGCCTATAGATTTTCATTAAATGCTAAGATTTCGGAATGTGCCTCGGTCCTGCCTGTGCAGCTTGCCTGCATCTAATTTGGCTTTCTGATCCCATGAGAGAAGTGCGTGCTGTGTGAGAGGAGCCACTAAAACTGGGAAAAATCAAACGTACCCACAAATTTAGTAAATTATCTGTGACATATTTGGTTCCTGAAACTTGTTTCTTTACCTTTGACAACGCATGACATACTGTTATCCATAAAAACGAAGTACTAGCAATAGGGTTAGGAGTCAAGGTCCAGCATGAGGACTCGACTCGCACTCGCCCTTAACTTTCTTACGACTCATTTAGACTTGAGGCTGAAGACTTCCAAAACTTCAGCTAGAAAAAAACAAAAAAACAAAACTGATTCAATTTGAACAGCCAACATTAATTCAGAAAATAAATAAAATCCTTCCAACCTTCTCCCGCAGCTCCCACAGTCCCATCAGGTTTGATAAGGATAATGATGAGCTGTTCATTACAGGAACATCTTCAGTCTGGTGCATAGAACAAGGTGCAGGAGCTGAAATAATTGACTAATCTATATGAAGTAGTAAGTTACAGGCCACGTTCCTTTAAAGCCTACAGACTTCAGCTATTTTGTTATCACGCTTGCATACCTACTACCTACAAACTACAGACTAACCAACAGTTGTTTTGCCTCATACTCAGATTTAGACACTTCATACTCAACTTATCAATGTCAGGAATCACTTAAGTCTGATTACAAGCCAACTTAACGAAACCCATTTTGAGGCCAGTCATTTTCATAAGCTTCTGTTACTTGTTAGCTACAAATTTTCACCGGTCTAGTCCTTTAAACACTTGTGTTTGTTGTGCATGATTGGTTGTATTGATAGCTAGACAGGGGCCTGCATGCCCTTCAGGCTTGTGCCTGGCCGGCCCATGGATGGCTGAGCAAGTGGACAAGGCCAGCCGAGCCTCGTCAGAGTCCACTACAGATCGTTACGCTGTTTGTGTCCAGCTCCTGCCTCAAGCCCTCACCCCTTTACACAGAAAAGCACTGCAACACAGTCGTCTCCTCTACTCTGCACATATGCATGAGGTATGAGACAGGAGGTGGCACCAATAAACCATGTGCTAAAACACTCTTTCGGTGCGTGTAGTCCTTTTGAACGATCGACTCACAAAGCACAAATATTATCTACGAGCAGCACGCAGGCAGTCGCTCCAAATCTGGTAAACATGGGGGCCGGTGTTCTCCAAGATTAAACCTTGGAAGCGGCACAGGCAACCCGTGTGCGCTGGGTCGCTTCGCCACGGAGCATCACAGCAAACACACTGCACACACCTAGTCTGACAGCTTTGAGGTGGGAGAGCATTGTCTCCCCACGTAAGCAAGGTGGAGAGAGAGAGAGAGAGAGAGAGAGAGAGAGAGAGAGAGAGAGAGAGAGAGAGAGAGAGAGAGAGAGAGAGA
>JBBIGA010000027.1:10091209-10101700 GCA_037576975.1 Alestes dentex | reverse complement strand
AGAGAGAAAAGAGAAGAAAAGAGAGAGAGAGAGAGAGAGAGAGAGAGAGAGAGAAAGAGAGAAACAGAGAGAGAGAGAGAACAGACTGGATAGAAGAAAGAGACTGAGGAAATCAGAGATAAGAAAGGGAAAGAGAAAAAAAACAAGAAAGAAGGAAGCAAAAGAGACAAAACAGAGAGAAGAGCAAGATATGGACTGATAGAAAAACAGAAAATGAAATAGAGAGAGAGAGAGGAGACAGACAGGGAAAGAGAGGGAGCAGGAAGGGATAAAAAAGAAAGCAGGGAGCAAGAAAGAGAGATATAGGATGAAGGTGATGTTTTATTAGTCTTGTGACTCTGGGTCACATCAATACTAAGCATGTTTTTTGTTATGTTTTTTGCGTGTTTGTGAGTAATTCTGGCCAAACCAGCGTGTTACAGAAACACTCCCGGCTGCACGAGCATTTTAGTGCGATTATCATCACCCTGCCAGTGCTCTGCATACGCTCTGGGCCAAAACAGCGCACGCGCAGTCCACTGTCTCCTGGTGTCTGTGTAACACACCTCCATCTGCCCTCTCTCTCTCTCTTTTCCTTCATTCTCTTTCTCTCTTCCTTCTCTCTCCCTCTCTTCTCCTTCATTCTCTGTTTTCTTTCATTCGCTCTCTCTTTTGCTTCATTCTCTTTTTTCCTTCATTCTCTCTCTTCCTTCTCGCTCTCCTCCTTCAGCCTCTCTCTCCTTCTCTTTTTCCTTCATTCTTTCTCATGCTTTTCCTTCATTCTCTCTTTCTTTTCCCTAAGTCTCTCACTCTTTTCCTTCATCCACTCTCTCTTTTTCTTCATTCCCTGTCCCTCTTTTGCTTCCTTCTCTCGCTTTCTCTTTTTTTCCTTTACTGTCTCTTCCTTCTCTCTCTCTCTCTCTCTCTCTCTCTCTCTCTCCCTTCATTCTCTATCTTTTCCTTCGTTCTCGGTCTCGCTCTTTCTTTTCCTTCATTCTCTCTCTTCCTCGTCTCTCTCACTCCTTCTCATTTCCTTCATTCTCACTCTTTTCCTTCATTTTCTCTCTCCTTTCCTTCACTCTCTTTTCCTTCATTCTCTTTCTCTCTCACTCGCTCTCTCTCCCTCTTTTCCTTCACTCTCTTTTTCTTCACTCCCTCTCTCTCCTCTCTCACTCACTGTATCTCTCCTCTCTCCTCTTTTTATAAGGCGCGTATTTTTGGTGGATGACGTCAGCGCGGGGCCCCTCCCTCCCCCTGCTCTGTTCGCTCTGTCACAATAATCGGCGCGTTTATGCCGTTAGCGGGCGCGTGCGCACACTCCGCGTCGAATTAAGGCCCGCGCGGCGGTGGCGGGGATCGATCTTCTCTCTCGTGCGCGCTTTTCTTTCTCTCTCTTCCTTCACTCTCTTTTCCTTCTGTCTCTCGTCCTTCCATCTCTCTCTCTTTCTCCCTTCCCCCTCTCTCTCTTCCTTCATTCTCTCTCTTTTCCTCCATTCTCTCCCCCTCTCTCCCTTCATTCTCCCTCTCTTTTCCTTTATTCTCTCTCTCTTCATTTATATTCTCTCTTTTCCTTCTCTCTTCTTTTCCTTCTCTCCCCCTCTCTCTTTCCTCTCTCTCTTTTCCTTCTCTTTCTTCCTTCCTTTTCTCTCTCTCTCTCTCTCTCTCTTTTCCATCATTCTCTCTCCCTTCATTCTCCATCTCTTTCCCTTTATTCTCTCTTCATTTATATTCTCTTTTCCTTCTCTCTTCTCTCTCTCTATATGTTTCCTGTCTCTCTTTCTTTTTCATTTCCTTTCTGTCTTTTGCTTCTGTCTCTCTTCCTCTCTCCCCCCCTCTTTCTCTCTTCCTTCATTCTCTCTCTTTTTCTTCATTCTCTCTCCCTCTCTCTCTTCCTTTATTCTCTCTCTCTCTCTTCATTTATATGCTCTTTCCTTCTCTCTTCTCTCTGTTTCCTCTCTCTCTTCATTCTCTTCTCCTTCATTCTCTCTCCCCCTCTCTCCTTTCAGTCTCCCTCTTTTCCTTTATTCTCTCTCTCTTCATTTATATTCTCTTTACCTTCTCTCCTATATTTCTGTTTTCCTCTCTCTTTCTTTCTCTCTGTCTCTCTCTCTCTCTCTCTCTCTCTCTCTGTTCTAGCAGTAGGGGGTCGATAGCGGTGGTGGCGGTGCTTTGCGGCTCGAGCACGCGCCCGCTCCCGCGCCGGCCGGAGATAAACAAGCGTGCCCGCGTCTCCGGGGAGGTAACCATGGCAACCGGCGAGCTCGTTTCGTGGCGCGTGTCCTAGAGGCGGTGCGGTAACAGGATTCAAGGCCAGTGTCACCCTCTGTTTTCTCTCAGAGAGAGAGAGAGAGACAGAGAGAGAATGAAGGAAGAGAGAAACGGAAGGAGCGAGAGTGTGAGAAAGAGAGAGAGAGAAAGAGAGAGAGAGAGAGAGAGAGAGAGAAACACACAAGGCCAAGAAAACAAACGCTGCCCATTAATGAACGAGTGACATCAAGCGCCTGGGAAAGTAACCGATGAGCGTTAAACACACGAAACAACAAACAAGTCAAAACAAACACCAAAACAAACAAAAACACCTTACATGCAGTTACACTGGAGTGACTACTTGCGCGAGGCCCACACGCACCATATAGGTGCACAGTTATAGACTGCAGCCCATCTGTTGTCATGCATAATTTGTCAGCCCCTCTAGCCTCTGCTCGGTTGTTATAGAACCGTTGTTGACCACATATTGTGTGGATGGCAGACTTTTCTCAGCACAGCAACGACACCGACATGTGGTGCCAGGGTTTTTACACGTCAGTGTCACTGTCCACTGATCTACCATGCCAGGATATCCAGCCAAGATGGTCAGACCCGTGAGCGTGGCTACTGCAAACTGTGCTGTGTGTGGCAGTAGATTTGGCCTCTGTTCCTATCAGTATACCAGTGAGGTGGACCCATGCGGCAGGCGTTTCCAATAAAATGTCCCATCAGTATCTTTCTTGGCTGTGCTGAAAAAGAACAGTGCTTATAGCCAGCCCTTTGTTTTCTACCACGTGTGCCTTTATATGGTCAGACTCTGTGGCTTAATATGTTCAAAGCGGGTTTTGTGCACTTTCTCTCGCTCTCTTTTTCTCTCCGCAATCAATCTCCGGAGGAAAAAAAAAAGGAGGAGCTTTTTTGAGAGTCGGTCTGAGAGAGCTGTCAGGGTGATAGCCCGGCCAGCCGCCTAATGGACGGACCCGGAGCCATCGGAGAGCGCTTCGTCCTCATCAGTGGGAAAATTGAGAGACAGGACGTATAGAGCGGCAGAGATAGAGAGATGAGGGCAGGAGAGGGGTCTAGGATGGGGCGGGGAGAAGGGGGGGGTGTAGAGAAAAACAGGACAGAAATTAGGTAGAGGTATAGAGAGGAGAACTCGAGAGAGAAAGAGAGAGAGAGAGAGAGAGAGATTGTAAATTCATGGCTGGTGTTGCGGAAGCTGCAATCCTTATCAATGCATCAATGTCTATCCATCCGAGCAGCACAGCCTCATCTCCCCTGTGATCTCTCACTTTCTCTCTCTCTTTCACTAACCCTCCTCCTTTAGCCCCCCACCCCATAATGTCTGGAGGTAGAGGGTGACAGTGGCTCACTAATACAGCAGGCAGCAGCTCAGAGGGAGGCAATAAAGCAGCACACAGCATCTACACTCGGACACGTCTGAACCGCGGCCTTGATAGAAGCCTCCTATAACGGAGCTACTCTCATTAACACACACCGAGACTAATGCCACCATTATTAGCCTGCTTGAGTCACCCATTCTCAGTTTTTTTTTTTTACTGCCTCCCACAGTAAAGCTCTCAGTTGCTATAAATGATGCTGGCAGAGGACGAGCGGAAATGTCCCGTTTTGAATTAGAGCTAATAACGTATTCATTGCGACCGAGGATTCTCTGACATTGATACTTTTTCAACTGTTTATGCCATAAATGCATTCATTCTTAGCTTCTGTGGCAAAGTTGGACGAGCTGGTTGCTGAAAATCCCATTCAGCGTAATTACAATCTGTAGAACACGACGAAACCTTTGTCAATTTAGAGTGTGCTATTAATTCATTCATAACAAACATTTTGGTTTGCATTCATTTGAAAGGTCACAAAATCAGGACAATGCTGGTGTAGTTGTATAGACACACAATTGAGTTACAGCACAATGGTTTTGTTTAAGTAGACACTTGTGTGACATATTTTCAAATTGAACGGGAGAGTACACAGCGCAGAGAATTCGCAGATTCTGCTTCCTTCTTGCCTCAAATTCAAGAGCAGGGAGGAAAAACACGTCTTGTAAGTGTATTTCTTACAAGGGCTAACATGTTAGATTGAGGCGAGCACAGTTATAAAATATTGTATGATGCTGAATAATCAAAAAACATGAACACGTGAAGCAGTTTTTGAGCTCCATTTGTATACGACAGAAAAATGTATCAAAATGAGAAACGGCTGTATCGAATCATGAATTTCGTGAATCGTTACACCACTCCCGAATATGTATTTGATCTCTGAGGGACAAGCAGTTATGGACATTCTTTTGAGGTTGAAGCTCTTCCCTGATATTTGAAATATTTTGATATTTTTGTGTGGTAGAATGTCAGTAATGTGTTGATCTGTACAGGATACTTAGCCGAACATCACTTTGACTCTTTATTTGGAAAAGAATATATTTCATGTGGTCTTTCAAACTGTACTTTTGTAAATTTTAGAAATAGAATACTTGAACACTTACTGGACATTAATGTACATACAAGTATACAAGACAGGAAGTGGGATACTTGGGATAGGGGGTCATTGCTGTTTCCAGTTGTCTACACTTGGAGTAGCTACAACCAGTGGTGATGCTAGAGAGTACTGCAGTCCTCTGGAAGGGCTTCTGTATTGAACTGGTTTTTTAATGTGCTCTCAGAAAAATGTAGTCTCTCCAAATTTCCAAATCCAGATTTCCAAATCTATGTGCAGATTTCCTACCCATGGGACTATTAAAGGGTTATCTCATCTTCTCCTAAAAATCACTCCTGATGAATTATACCAACATATAACACAAGGAACAGCGTTTATCAGTACAACCGTCACTTGTGCAGGTTGTACTAACCTGTAAAACCGATTCAACCCAGGTAAGGAATCATTTGTAGGCGGAGCATGGATACATCAATTAATAGCACCCCAAGCCTCCCCTCATCTCTCGGTCTCTGGCTTTGACAGTCAGTCCAGACGTTGGTAGAGGGAGGGAGGTGTTTATTGACGTCTTTGCGCCTCTACCATTGATGGGAACTGCCGTTTGTGTGTGTGTGTGTGTGGAGCACAGTCGCAGCGATGGTGACGGGGATCAGTAATTAACCTTCCCTCGGAGGAGAGAGAACACAAACACGAAGGCGATAAGCTTCAAACCACCCCCATCCCCTACGCTCACACACCCACGCTGTGGCATCGCTGCACTGTCGTCTTCCACTGATGAAGCACACCTGCCCAGAATACTAAGGAGCTCGGCTTTATGTCTACAAGCGCTGCTGTAAGATGCCGTTTTGACTAATAGGAGATGTTTTGTAACGGTTATGCCGTGAATCTGGCTGGGTGAGCTGGTCCTGGATCTGAGGGAGAGGGAGGGTAACTACACAGACATAATACTGATACATTTGCAATTATTAGTCTTTAAGGAACAGTAACTAAACACCCTGTGTAATTCTAAGGGATAAGTGAGATTGGAAAACGAGTCATAAGTGAGGTCAGAAAAAAAGGCATGATTATAATTACTCTTATGTGGTATATAAAAGCGGGCAAATGACTTTAGGGAAAACTGGAAGTAACATGGAGGGTATAAAGCCTTTAACCAGAAATAATATGGACCCTTTAACCTTTTTACACAAAAAGGTCTGGTGCAAACTTCCACAGTACCCCGAGCGCACCTCTACAGCTCAGTATAGAGAAAAAAATACCCCCAACGACATGAAGCATGACTCATAAATGTGTGTGTGTGTGACAACAGTTACGCTGGGTCTGTCTGGAATGGAAGATCAGGTGTCGTGGAGAAAGAGCAGTGCAAAATTCATTAGCTGAGTGCTGAGGGTGATCTCGGAGGGTGATCTCGGAGGCGGCTGGATGGAAGCAGCACTGCTGCCATGACCGCTACTGTCTGCCCTGATGTGATGGGAGTGGAGGAGGATGAGGGGATGAGGACGCACTTCTCCTAGTGCGATAGACCACACAATATTTTTTTTAGAACAGACACAATCTCAGTCTTTTTCTTGCGGGATGCAAAAATGACTTTTTATTACTAACTGATGCTTTTTAATAGCCTGTAATCTATTTGTCTATTATCAGTGAATTACAGGCATTTTATGAGTTTATTGCCAGAGTTTATAAGCTTTGGCTACATTAGTAAAGTATATGTCATGGATATATCGTTTTTAAATAAAAGATTTTGATGTACTTTGTAAACACAATCAAAGCTTAAAATATTCACTCAAAATATCCACATATGGAAATTACGTTACAAATTAAGTAGCCTGTTGGGAATTCGTTGTTTTTATGATGTCACAAAACCAAAAACAGCCTATAGCAGTCTGGCACTGCCAGTACATGTTAAAGTTATCAGGAATGTTTTAGCCTGGGCAGGGCAGCCGATTGGAACAAATGTCATTTACATATATCAGTCTTAAAGGCATAGTAACAGAACACCATGTTTAATTCTAAGGGATAGAGAGAGGTTGGAAATAGTTTTTATAACTATGAACTGAATGTTTGTTCATTTTTCTCAAACTTGAATTAAGTAAACATCAAACTATTCAGTTTGACCAGCATACGTCACAGAAAACATAATCCTTGCGTGTACATAATTGCAGACCACTGGAGCAGCATGGCTGGTGAAGTGCTCTCACTCATCTTCTGTCTCTCTAACACAAGGGGAGTGAGGTCATCCACATCCTCCTGCTGCGGAAGAGAAGAGTGCGTCTCCCAAATGTGAAACTGTGCACACACACAGACACACAAACACACACTGATATCCCTCCCTTTTTCCCTCCAGGGGCTTGTTTTTGAGTCGAGGAGGCGGCACGGTGAATGACCTCGTTACCTCATCTCCATATTAAAGTGCAGCCGGTGTCATTGTGCAGTGCCGGGAAAAAAAAAATCAAGAGATTTAATCACTGGAATGGCTCGAAAGACAGACAGACATGGAGACAAGAGAGAGAGAGACAGACAGACAGACAGAGAGACATGCAGGGAGATCATACTGAGATATGTACCCCGATACAGATGATGTAATGTATCGTACATAAAATTGATATTTCTGCAGTTTCCCCCTCTTTCTGCAAATCACTTTTCAAAGAATGGGTCAAGCAGGGAGATACAGGAAAATAGGGACAAAAGCCCCAAACATCACGTTTTACACTGGAGAGGCAATCAGACGCCGCAATCCGGGGTGATAACATCTCCAGTGGACTGAGAAACTGAGGGGGGAGAGAATGCAATAAAGAGAGAAGGGAAGAGTGAGTGCCATGGAGGGGTGGGGGGTGGGGGTGGTGGTAGGGGGAGGGAGGGTGTAAACAGTAACGCACTAGCTACACAAACACCATATCCAGTGCAGCACTGGAGCTCTGCAAGATGTGTTCCACAATCTAATAGCCCACCACCCCTCCCCCATTTAATCTGAGAAAATTCCAATAACTCAGTTGTGTATATGTATAGATATGCAATGGAAATTCATTTTATTTTTTACCAATTACTTCTTCTCCTTCTGTAGCTAGAAGGTTTTGTTATCAGTGCGAAAAAGGCTCTCTGTAAATAAATGACGAGTCCCATCAAAGGGAAACTTCTCCATGTTTGTATTTGTGTTTGCTTGCGCTGTGTGTGGTCTTCTTCATATTTTACACACATAAGGAGATATAAGGGATGGCAACGTTCTCATCCCAGCAACATTGCTGCCTGGACCAGTGGTGGTAGGAGGAAGAACAGACAGTGTGTGTGTGTGTGTGTGTGTGTGTGTGTGTGTGTGTGTGTGTGTGTGTGTGTTTGCGTGGTGTGGTGGTGTTCAGTCTTCAGTCTTGGCTGTGGGAATCAGTGATGAGAAAAATGGGGGGAGGCGAGGGCACTAATGGCCGAGAGAGACGCAGCTGGCTAAAGACACTGAAGGACAGAGCAAAATGACAGAGAGCGCAAGAGAGATAGCGTGCGCGCGAAAGAGAGAGAGAGGTGAAACGATGTAATCTTCATGTTCCATGTGCTTTTGAGTACATGCCATCGTTCTCGGCTCCAAAAAGCAGTTCATGCTGGCAGCCCTGTTTGTGTCAATGGGAGACCTCTGCAGAGGAGAAAGCCGCCACATTACGCCTCTTAAATGACATAATTAAAGCGAAAGTCGGAGTATAACGAAGCGTGAAATCCTCAAATCCTAATGAGAGCACTGAGATTGAGCTGTCTCTCTCTCTCTCTCACACACACACACACACACACACACACGCAAAAAACACACCACGCGCCAACACATACACCCCAATAATAGCAAGAGATTATCTTCGCATGTATTCACCAGAAAAAACCCAATGAACCCCCATATATGAATGGCAGCCTATTATCCATATACACCAGTCGGAGACTAGCAAGGGTCTGCAGTCTCTGAACGGCATAAAGCGTCCTCAGCCGCAACTGCAATGCCCTCATAAATTCCTAATGATTCGAAGCCAGCAGTTGACATCTTTGCATTAGAATAACCACTATTTGCATGATTTGGGCGTAAAAACAACGCAAAGTGATGAACCGCAGTTGTCTAACGCCCTGCTGCTCAACACGGAGCCAGTCGAGTCCCCTTTTCGCACTCTGCAGCAAAAGAGCAGGCTGATAAATCATTCTATTTTTCATTGATGTTTCCTAACAGATGCTGCTTCGCTCATAAACAAACCACATCCTCACAATTTCAACGAGGGGCAAGCTGCCGGTGTATCCCAACCCTTCCTCCTTGTTTTTTTCCACCTGTTCATACCAGGAAGCTACACAAGGCATCGAGACAGTCCTCATTTATTAAATAAATAGACTTTTTAGGTAGGCGAATGATGGGCAGTACGCTTGCATGAGGCAAACTCTTTAATGACAGAGCGATAAAACGAAATGTTTCTAAATAATTATAGGATTCTGGGACAAACTTGGTGTCGGACCTTTACATTAGGTGGAGGTTCTTTCAATGTTCCCTTAGATTACAGCCATTAATGGTTCTGTGGGGAACTAACAGTTGTTCTTCTATGACTTGCATTATTTTGGCAGCGTTGTTTTGAAGTGTGTAGGCCTTGGATAAGACTGAACTGACACACACCTGATTTCAGCTGGAGCTCGCAGACCTCTCAAAGCTCTTTGCCAAATTTTGCTGACGTTCCAAAATGTCCTTCCAACTGTGTCTCATGCTGCATATCGTGTTCCTCTGATAAAGCAGCATATGGACTCCGCAGAAGAAACTGATGAAACTTTACAACGGAGACATCCTCAAGGAGACAAAGGTCCAAGGCAATTCTATTTCTGGGCATTTAAAACACGAGGTGGCTTTATGTTTTAGGTTCCAAAGCCACTGTGAAATTAAAAAGCCATTAGAAAGCGAACCGACAACACCACCACAGTCAAACTCGTGTTGCTCATAAAGCAGCTTCACAGCAGTCCCTGCCCTTGGCCTGCCTTAGAAAATCCATTAAATCCTACGAAAACAAGATGAAGCAAGTTTGACTGATTATGAACATTCAGAATCAGTCGCACTTCGGAAAGTACAATAAATGTATCATTTAGCTTCCAAATCAGACAAGTAACTTCGTGGCAGACTGATCAGTTTATCGGCCCATTTCATCCCATTTTCATGTCCGAAGCACTATGATAAGGTATTCCGTCATCTAAATGGACTGATTATGTACATTATTAAAAAACAGAACTGTAGGACTGGTGAAGGATTGTTTAAATTTTGGCTTTGTAAGTGTAACAGTTTCAGGTTTCAGGTTCAGGAGCATGCCTGGGCTCATGGCACTGATTTGATGCACCGTAAGGAAAGCACCAGTGACTCTTAACGATGTACGAAAATTCATTAACATATAGGCCTAGAGAAGTATCCCCAAGTTACCTCATAAAAATCTTTTCATTTTTATTTTAAATGATTGCTTGCTTTTATACTGAGAAGTGACCATTTTTGAGATACAGGGCTTTGTTCCTACAGCGGCGATGTACAAGATGATTGATGGTGCGCTAATGTTGTGTTCTGCCATATTTATAATGTGTCCTGCTGCTGAGAATGGCTTTGACTGACACGCGCTAATGATGTTGCGGCTCATTTTGGCCTGTGCCTTCCCAGTGACCTTTGGCCTTAAGGCTGCATAAACAGTTGAATGGTACTGGGGCAATGCAGCTTCGGATAGCGTTCTGAAGAAGAGACAGATTGAATATGTGTGTCTGAGGCAGAGAAAGAGAGAGAGAGAGAGAGAGAGAGAGAGAGAGAGAGAGAGAGAGAGAGAGAGAGAGAGAGAGAGAGAG
>JBBIGA010000027.1:10046227-10065620 GCA_037576975.1 Alestes dentex | reverse complement strand
TATGTATGTATGTATGTATGTATATAGGGGGGATGGGGGGCGGGAGAGAGAGAAAGGGAGAGAGAGAGAGAGAGAGAGAGAGAGAGAGAGAGAGAGAGAGAGAGAGACAGACAGACTGGGCTGGGGGCAGACTTTTGCACAGGACGGTATGGTGCTTACACCTAGGCACTGCACATTGCACCAGAAGCCGGGGCAGCCCTGGGGGCACGTGTGGTGTTCATCCGCCTGTTCAGAGTGCGGTCTAAAATAAGTCCCATTAGACCCCATGACTGAACACAACGCTCTAAAATGCGTGATTTAAAAACTCACTTTTGTGGACTGATGTGAAGCATGGTTTCAGACTGAAGCTGTCTGGATGAAGGGGAGTGTGGTGTGAGGTCGTGGGCAGTCCGGGTGCCGTGCTGTTTCAGAGAGGCGTTTTTCCCCCGCAGTGATGCGGACGGACGGTTAGAGACGCGGGCACTTTTATTTCCGCGTGTTTATGGTCTGCAGCTCGGATGAAGGGAGGTGGGTAATGAGCAGCGCGACCTTGCGGGGGCTTTAAGCAAAGGAGGGGTGAGCTGGGGTCACTCGCTCCAACCGGAATACACGATCAATGAACAGGAAAGGTGTGTGTGTGTGTGTGTGAGAGAGAGAGAGAGAGAGAGAGAGAGAGAGTGTCCGCGCGCATGAGTGTGTGTGTGCGTGTGCGCGCGAATGTGTGTGTCCGTCTATGTGTGTGTGTGGAAGGGATGCTCGCTGTTGCCATGGAGACGGAGGACAGTGGTCACCGGCCGCAGCTAGACGAGATGAAAAGCCCGTCACAAACAGGAAAGGTTGCAGACGCAGGTATGCATGAGAATGAAACTGCAGGAGGGGGAAAAGAGGACGAGCGCGGTGTTGCCCCGTTTGCCTGGCTGTGTGTTTGTCCTCTTTCCTGAGACACACACACACCGACACACATTGGCCGGGGATATTATATTAGCGTGCTATATTAGATCTGGCACGCTGCCTCTCACTAATAATCTCACTAATTATGGTCGAGACGTGTGTCGTTGGGAGGGTAAAACTCAGCATTTCAGGGCTAAACGTGGCCTATGTGGACACTATATATACAAAAGTATTGGGACAGCTGCTAGGGCCGTTACTTCCAGTGAAGGGCGATCTTAATGCTTCGGCATACCAAGACATTTTTGGACAACGCCATGCTTCCAACTTTGTGGACACAGTTTGGGGAAGGACCTTTTCTATTCCAGCATGACTGTGCCCCAGTGCACAAAGCAAGATCCATAAAGACATGGCTGGAGGAGTTCAGTGTGGAAGAACTTGACTGACCCTCACAGAGCCCTGACCTCGACCCCATCCAACACCTTTGGGATGAACTGGAACGGAGGTTGCGAGCCAGGCCTTCTCGTCCAAGATCAGTATCTGACCCGATGAATGCTCTACAGAATGAATGGACACATATTTCCCACAGAAACACTCCGAAATCTTGAAAGCTGTTATAGCTGTAAAGGGGTGACCAACGTTCATATTACAGTCCATGTATTTGAATGGAATGTCATTAAATCCCTGTTGGTATAATGGTCATGCGTCCCAATTCTTTTGTCCATGTAGTAAATGTCCCAGCGACACAGTAACTCCGCCATCTAGTGGCGAGCAAGCAAAACTGACTCCTCAGAGACGCTGAATGGGACGCAGACTGAATCTCACAATCTCTCAAATTATTTTTTTTATTATTGCTCGCTCCACAGCAGATAGCTTATCAGAGAGAGGGCGAGCCAGACAGCAGTATATGAACATCAGTCGCCTTGTGATTTATTTCGTGTTTATGCTGAATCCTGCACCCCACAATGAACTAATAGCTCCACCACGTGGACTTACAGAAATATGCTCGTGTTACTTATGCTTGTAATGAGTGAACAGATCTTTAGGAATAGTTTAAGAATTCCCACAAGCATCGTATATTAAACATGGCCTGTCACTATAACTTACTAGATTGTGCTACGAAGGTGTTATAGATTAATTAGAAGGCAACAGGAATATTACATGTGCAGAACTCAGTTTATTATAGCATTAGTATAAGTTTGAACTGCATACATTACTTTATATCTTTTTAAACAGTTCATTTTTCTATCTATGTATGTCTGTCTGTCTGTCTTATCTATCTCTCCCTATCTGTCCGTCTTTTTACCTGTCATTTTTTCTAGTTTGCCTGTGACCTCAGTGATAGATTTGTAAGCATCATAAGTATGATTATCCCTAATCATTTATTGATAGTATTTCAGTCATTGCTTCATTTATACATAGACCAACCGGCCAGAAATAGGCAAAACAGCTTCCCCAAAATTGCCCAAGATATAGTTCTACCTGCTGTAACAGCAGCCTCAGTCTGCTGCATCTTCGTCTGATGGCAAGGTCACGAAAGCGCGCAGAGTTTGCATAAAGATTTCTGCATGTTATTAATTGGGTAAAAATATACGTGTGACTTATGGCCTTAATGTGTGTTTTTCATCATCACACAGCATCTCTAGGTGTCAGTATGCACAATCTCGCAGCCTCTCGGCTGTTAGCATGTAAATATGCCTCATAAATAATATTAATCAAAAACTACGGAATCACGCCACCTGTTTTCCTCATGAATATGCATGGCCCGTTTACACTGTGTATGCTTTAATTTATCATTGTCACAGCTTGCTCTCCTCAAATTCAATAACCAAACAACACTGTAAAATTAAACAGCCAATTTGGACTTCTGACATATGTGTTGTTAATGTTTTGCATCGCTACACTCATCGCCAGCTCCTGAGTGATTTCATCTGTGAGGGGAAGAATTGGAAAGTGATCACTTCGAGGTGTGTCATCAGCAGAGGCAGGGCCTAGGCTCTGCGGCCAAGTGAGATTGTGTATACTGGCGCATGCAAAAGTGTCTAATGTTTGCTTAGGCTGGCTTTTAATGGGGTGGAAAATACTTAAGGGTGAATCAAACCCGTTGTTGGTCAATGGTTAAGCAAAGTCATTCCGAATGGTTCCAATTACGTAAAGTAATTAGATCCTGAGAGAGTCTCACCAAGTTAGAATTGGTCACAGTGATAGAAACCAGACTTGTGAATTGTTTCATGCTTTTAAAAGCAACTCCACAGACAGCTGTAAAAAGAAATGGTTGCATATGTTGTCTGATGTTTGAAATATTGTTTTTTTTTTTTTTTTTATAGTTTTGAGAGATGCTTTTGGCCCAGATCTATGCACGGGATTTCTTAGGTAAAAAAAAAAATACTGTATCCAGTTCATCCCAAAGGTGTGGACGGGCCAGTCAAGTTCTTCCACACCAAACACATCCAACCATGCCTTTATGGACCTTGCTGGAGTAGAAAAGGTTCTTCCCCAAACTGTGTCCACAAAGTTGGAATTTATTCCGTGGGCGTGGTTACGGACGTAGGTTCTGAATCCAACACCATCCAACGAACAAATAGTGCCACCAAGTGGACATAAATAATCAAGTTCTTAAATAATCAGCAGCTGGACAAAAGACAGAATTCAGACAAGACATCTTCTTCTCTTGTTGTCTCACAGAAAAAAGAGCTCTAGCAATACAATAATAAACCACAAGAGTTATACAGCACTGTAAATAACGTTTATGACCATCACATTTTCACCACTATATGATGTTTTGGAAGTACTGTCTTAATGTTATCTGTAATAGCTGTGCAATGTCCTGTAGTAAAATATATTCATTACGTGTAATAAATCACAAGTAGGAGTCTTTAAAGGACCCAATAGAAAGACCTGTAGCATTACTGTGGTGCTTTTTGTAAGGTACACTATATGGACAAAAGTATTGGGACATACCTGTTTTCCAGGGTTTGGGCTAGGCCCCTTACTTCCAGTAAAGGGCGATCTTAATGTTTCAGCAGACCAAGACATTTTGGACAACACCATGCTTCCAACTTTGTGGACACAGTTCGGGGTAGAACCTTTTCTATTCCAGCATAACTGTGCCCCAGTGCACAAAGCAAGCTCCATAAAGACATGGTTGGATGAGTTTGGTGTGGAAGAACTTGACTGGCCCACACAGAGTCCTGACCTCAACCCCACCCAGCATGTTTGGGATGAACTGGAACAGAGATTGCGAGTCAGGCCTTCACATCCAACATCAGGCGTCCCAATACTTTTATCTATATAGTGTATTTTAGATAACGGATGTACTATAAGCATGCTGGTTTTTATTAAGGGTTTCAAACATAAGCATATCGATTTGAGATTGCTTATTTACTTAGGTGTGAGGAAAGTGAAGGTTTGCATGCTTTTAGAACGTGTCTTTGAGCTTAAAAATTAAGAATCCATCCTGACAGTTTTATACTTCACTCATCAACATTGCAGTCAGAGGTCTTATAATGTATGAAGGACCTACATCTTGGCTTTGGTTACAGCGTGGCTCTTGCTTCAACCTAGCCAGGTGAACTGTTGCCTGGAGACGGCAGGGGACGTTTCAGAGCTAATCGCTCTCGTGATGACTTGGATGAGGCAGATCTTTATCTTTCTCAGCATAGGAAGGTTTCAGTCTCAGGAAAGTTTTCTGGTTGCAATTGAACTAACAAATAGCTTAATTACGATATAGCAATTTCAGACACACACACACACACATTCTCATTTTATATGTATGTATGTATATACAGTAGCCTACATTTTCTGTGCTGTAAGTCTTAGACTTATTAGATGGTTTAACATTTATCTGAACAGTAAGGGACTTTCTGCCAAGAAATACACAATTAGCATTAGAATAAATGCAAACAAACAAGAAAACAATAAAATCAAAACTTGTTTAGTTTTGAAACAGGTTTGGTTCTAGAATTCACACTTGCCTGCATTTGTGAAACTTCATCAGCAGCTCCAGATGTAGTCAAATTAAGTTTCGATTGAGCTGAGCCAGGTATTTGAGGTATATATGTATATATATTAGGGGTGTCAAGTGATTAAAAAAAATCTAATTAATTACAAGCACGACACCGTCTTCCTACTCCATCTTCAACAACACATTTGTTTATGTGTAGATACTGCTATACCTTGACATGCAGCTGTGACACAAGACTGAGAACATGTTTCTATTTGTTTCAACTGAACCTCTTCTGAGAGCATGTGTTTACATTTGCTTTCAATTTTGAGGGCAAACACTGACACTTGCCTTGCTCCATCATACATATCTGAAAAAAAGTGTAAAGTGATTTGAATGAATCACCAATGCAATGCATGAGAGCACGTAGGCGAGTGAGAGGGGTTCTGACGGACAGAACTACAAACTGTTTGGATGAGCTGTCGAGTGTCAGAAGAGAAATGCATCACCACAATGACAAAACGTCTTTAGTTGTGAAACACATGTAGAAACAATGGACGTTCACACAAACACAATGAGAAATGCTAACATATGTGGGGAAATGCGTTACTGAGTTTGGAACTGCATCAAGAGTGAGGAGAGTGTGAGGACTGCCTCAAAAATTATCGAGAAAAAACGAATTCATTGGGTATGCTGAGGAAGAGTGCACAGCCACCTGGTGGCCAAAATCATGTATTACAACTAGTTACAGAACAGCAAAGATAAGCTGGGCCAGAATGGATTTTGTAAAAGCATCAGAGTAACGTCTGAAATACAGTGCAAAGAGTGCAGTGTATACTCTTAAAAAGACAGACAGGGTTCTTTGTAGCGATCCTATAAAATACCTGATGATCCTTTATTGCAAAGGAAATGTGTAAGAGAGAAGAGCTGTTTTGAAGCTGAAAGAATGCAAAGCTTCTATGGCAATTAATGCTGTTCCATAGAACCATATGTCAAGCCAAGAACCATTTAGGAGCATTTTCTATTAAGTGCGTCTGCCTGCATCAGCAGTCCTGCTCTGATGCACTTATGTTTTCTCTTTAAGGTCACAGTGACATTGCTGTCTCTCCTGGTAGTCGGCTGAAAGACACACTCTATTCTGAGCAGAGGATAAAGCAGCGGAGTTTGTTTGAGTGATGGAGCGCTTTAGGGATTAGCGCATTAGGGAATGATTTTCCATCAGACTCCTCATGGCTCTGAATATATGGTGTAAGCTTCTGTTTAGCTTTGCTGAACCTCATGGTCAGAGATCATGCTCACTTTGAAACAGCAGGGGTCAGGGGTTAGGGACCACCCATTGCATTTCTGTTAACTGCCTGCTGCTTTGGTGAAATATCTCATTTTATTTTCTTTCAAATCAGCCAGGACCTGCTTGCTTTCTAAAGGAAAGGAACTGTCATTGTGTAAAGTGCATGCCTAAATCCAGGACTTCATTTAAGCTGGAACAAGCCTGATCCAAACACTTAATTACATAATTAATAAAAGACAAATCATCAGAAAATGGTATAAAATAACAAAATGTGAAAACCTTGACTATAAAGCAGCATGCTGGATCACCTGATGCCATGGCATGCATGCATGTCAGAAATAACAGAAATCAAAACAACAAACATGCTGTTTATCTTTCACGAATGCTGTAAATGTTCATCCCTCAAAAGAGCAACGATGCTGAGCTTAATGACTCGCTTATATCAACATTATAGGGAAGCCCTACACTGAGCCACATTTCCGATGCACATGAACATGTTTTCCAGGACCTTAAGTCACTCAGTATTACGAGGCCTCATCATTTACAAATCAAGCCCTGCTTAAATCCGCACACACTTGTCACAAACTGCACTGAGCAATAGACTAGACTATTAAAATTTGCTTCCAACTTTGTGGACACAGTTTGGTGGGGAAGAACCTTTTCTGTTACAGCATGAGTCTGGAGTTGAAGAACTTGACTGGCCCGCACAGAGTCCTGACCTCAACCCCATCCAACACCTTTGGGAGGAACTGGAACGGAGATTGTGAGCCAGGCCTTCTCATTGCACATCTGTGCCTGACCTGATTCTACAGAATGAATGGGCCCAAAATCCCACAGAAACACTCCAAAATCTTAAGGAAAGTCTTCCAAGGGGATTGGAAGCTGTTATAACTGCAAAGCGGGGCCCAACTCCATATAAAAGTCTAAGTACTTGAATGCAATGTCATTAAAGTCCTTGATGGTGTAATGGTCAGGCGTCCCAATACTTTTGTCCATTTAAGTACACTAGCGGATCAGTACGGTTTTGCATTAGGAAAAATGATTCAAACAGCAACCACAGCGTGGTCAGAAAGGGCGGAGTTTGTTCGGCTCTCTGCTGGTGCACTGCACACAAACCGTGTTCAACAGCTTCACTTCTTTTATTGCACACCTTTATCATTTTGCAAACAAGTCGTCACAGTAACAATGCATAAGAGAGAGAGAAAAAAAAACAGAAGCATTTTGGCTGTTAAGAACAGCCTCTTGGGTTCTACGTACAGTATTTATAGATATGTACACATACACAATGCAAGAGCAGGGAGATACTCTGGGCCAGTTATGGCCTCCGAAAGCCCACCGTGATCATGCCTTCTCCCCGCTTAGAAACTCCACAAAACCTCCAAACCCCGTGGCTTCTGAATCCGTGTCCAGAACTAGGGGGTTCGAAAGTCCATTTGTGACAAATCCCAAAACATTCAAGTATCTCTAGCATTGCACAGGCACTGAGTTTACACAGAAACACACACATACACACGCCTCAGCTCTTCCCTTCCTACTGTCATAACTCCCAATAGTAATCAGAAACAGGGACTTCAGGAGGAAGAGTCCAAAAACAACATGAAAGAAAAAGTAAGCAAAAAAACGGAAACAATTTTGCAGAAATGTATCACCCTTAGACATTAATAAATAATAAAGAGAAGCTTTCAAACACAACACACAATTGCACTGAGTGTCTTGCAATAGCTCGGTTTTGAAAATAAGGAAAAAAAAAAAATCCTCTTGCTCTATAAACAAACAAAAAAAAAGTTGTGTGTCAGTAAAGAGTCTCATTTGAAGCTGAACGGACAGTCAGCTGCCCCTGTGGAAATGGTAAAGGCACTCTCTTGCCTTTTTTGGCCATAGTTTAGGAGAAAGACCCCCTCTGAGAACTGAGAACAAAACTCCATCGGGAAAATCGGACAATTTCACACTTTAAGCATGTAAAATCTGCAGAGCAGAACGCTTGTAACGGATGCGGCTTTGAGTGTACTGACTGCGATGGTTATAACTTAAGTCTGAAGTATTAAAAAAAAAATCAATTAACAACTGTGGCGAACAGGCCTTTTGTTTTATTGTACAAAATACACAAAGGTTTTTTTTTTCTTTTATGTACACTGGGGCAGAATGGATTGTTTCTGCTTGATAATTTCTAAGTGACAGAATGAGACAAAATAGAGACAGGTGAGTGTGGATGAGAAAATGGACGCCTTCTTGTGACATGGCCTGCGATGTAATAACAGGGGTCAGAGGTTTGTTTCAAACCATGTACCGTCTTTGATTGGTTCTCTGCGACTGCACCGAGGGCCGCGAGCGAGCAGCCACTGAGAAATGATGAGATGGCCTGTGTGCGGTGACAAAAAGGACACGGAATTACCAAGTGGTGCATCTGAGGGAGCGAGGAAGCTGCCCATGCTGGGGAAACAGGTGCGTTCAGCATGGGGTCGGAGACAGCGGGCGGAACAAAAAACACCAATCAGTGTCATTCTCTGTTCCTCCAGCAAGTCCCTACCAAGTTCCAAACCTTTTGAATAACACCAAATGAGGCACACACTCCACTGCTGAATATACCGAAATGAAAGATGAGCTCGCAAACAAGAAAAAAAAAAAAAACCCTCTCGACGTCGGATTGCACAATATCCAATTTAACGAAGTCTCTGTGAAAGGTGTCGAAAGCGACCAGAGGCCAGGAAACCCAAATCAGGTCAGACTCGAAGAGGAGAGGAGTTGAGTAAGAGTCGTCGCAGGAGAAGCACCGCACTGCAGTACTCCTCTTAAAGCTTCAATACGCCCTTATGTAAAAGATCTCACACAGAGCGCCGCAACAGTTGGCTACATACAATATGAACAGCAGCCATAGGTATAAGTCTTATATGAACAGGACTACAATATTCGTTTCTTTTATCCCCGCAAACTCCCTCCACCTAATGATTCTCTGTTCCCGTGTCTTTAGTAAAAATCTACTGTACACCACGTAGACTTTTGCACACCTGCTGTACACTCAGGTGACTTAATATATTGAAATGCCTCTCAGAGATAAATATGCAAAAGTAATAAATTATTTCTGATAGACCGTAGAATAAAAAGCAGGATGTAACAAAACAGTATGTACTGCAGCTTCCATCACAAAATTAAAAAAAAAAAAAGGCAAAATTTTAAGAAGTCCCAGGTATCATTGGTACCATCAAAAGAACTGAAAATGGACCTCTGCAGGTCTAAAGCCTCTCTAAAAAAAAAAAAAAAAAAAAAAAAGAACTCCCATGTCTGGTATCTGTGGACATACAACACATGGACACGTATGTAGGGCTGTTCGGTTTGGAGGCGTTTGCAGCAAGTCTCGGAATTCACTGAATTCAAAGCTGTGGCTCGGGTGCAAGCCTGTGGCTCGTAGCAGGCGTGTCCTGACAAGCCCCGAGGCTGGTGGGCTTCAGGTCCTGGGGCCCCTACTACCTGGCTCTTGGGGCGTGATGGAGGGGAGCAGCGGCAAGCTGGGGCTCCAGGCCGTCCTCCACCACAGCGGAGTAGCCCTCCTTCTCCACGCACTCGGCTAGAACATTTAGGACCAGGCGCAGGCGGCGGTCCAGAGCCTGCAGGTGTGGCTTGATGAGGAGGGGGGCCAGGCGGTCCCGCAGGAGAGACTCCTCCATCAGAGAGCTCAGCTGGTACTCCTCTTTAGCCAGCAGCTGCAGCCGAAGGTAGGTAGACCTCCTCACCCTGATTTAGCGAAGAGGGAAGGAAGAGTGAGAGAACGAGAGAGAGACAAAAATAATTAGAGTGAAAAGTGAGGCAAGAAAAGGAAAACAGTGTGAAATGAGAGCTTAAACGTTCATACACTTTTCTCCACTGATGTCCACAGGCAAAATTCAGGCTTCAAGAAAAAACTCTCCATGCTAGTGTAAGAATACACTTTAGTTTATATGTTTTGGTGATGGCTGCAGTTCTCAAACGTTTTTAGTTTAAGACCTTCATGGCTAGTAGGTGCCAAAGGGTCCACACTTAATGAGGTAATTTTAAATAGCACAAACACCCAACATTTACGCATATCTGTCAATTCAACCAACATCAGTATAGCCCTGCACATTCACAATGAAGTTATAAAAAATGTTTCATTCTGGACTACTTTTTGAATGAGGCATCATAAAAGACACCCAAGTAGAACATAGCTAATTTACATAAATCAGTATTAAAGACAGTATCTAAAACAAGCTGTTTAATTCCTAGGGGTAAAACGAGTCTGGAAATAAATGTTTAAAAGCCTTTTAAAATGAATTATGACTATTTTGTACATAAACAGCAACAACAAACATGTATTATATTGTTCTAATATGGGAATTATAATAACTGGGCAGTTTTAATGCAAGTGACAATTTAGGCAAGCAGTTTACAAATCTTGAATTTGAGTGGGAAGATGTTTCCATGAACTTGTTAGCTAAATTAGCCTCCCAGCTCCAGAACAAAACATAATAAGCAAACTTCAGACACCAAAAATGTCTTGACTTGATTGATTGAATTTGAGGAAAAGGGTCAACTTGAATTATAAAATCTTTATGAAATGTCACCTGCAGCACTGACTCAAAGGCACCAAGATGGACATTTCGTCATGAGAGTGTTTTCCAAACCTGTGGGGTGTGAAAGAATAAGTATTAGAAACAGTTCAGATTGTTGAAAGAGAAGAGTTTAGTGAGACCTACACCCAAGGAATTCGAGATTTGCTAGTTCAAATCTGATGCCAGGCACTACGGGATACAGATCCAACATCTATGAGTATTACCTTTATATTATCGAGCAAAGCCCTGAACCCTCAGTTTCTGTACGAAAGCTGTAGTGTGGCCTACTTTCTGTGCAGACCCAACAACCTTGAAAAGCAGCAGTAACTGCTCAGTTGATGAATGAATCAAATTCTGCCCCGGAGACACGCTTGAGTAGCAATTTTCAGCCGGATTTTTGGTCCATAATTTGGCTTATCTTAGAGCTGATGAATAATTTGTGTAAAAGCTTTTGCACTTGTACAGAACAACAGCGCTTTCATCTACACCATGGATCTCCACAGGCTGACTTTCACACCCAGCCTTCAGCAGTACATACATTATCAGCTGAGATGTGACCTTCGCTGACAACGTACATATTCACTTTGCTTGAAGTTCCCATGGTTTCAGATTAGCTTTGCTAGCGGAAAAGTGTGCAGTGGAGGTACATGAGGAACAAGCTTGCTCCGTCTGGTTTCACTGCACTGCATGGCTAGTTGAAAGGATGCTGAACGTGGCTCACCCTCTGCCATTGTCCAGATGGATGATGAATGTCTCATTCCCAAACTTCTCAAAGGTCTCATAATGGTGACGGTCCATGTTGCCTGTCCAAATGGAATAGAGGAAAGAGAAAGAAAAAACAGACATATAGAAAATGACGGTCTTCTCATGTTTGTTTTGTTAAATGCAAACATACCACAGTGTGAAACTCTTTCTCTGCATTAAACCCATTAACCCAAGTGAAGCAACAGGCAGCCAAGAACACAGCGCCCGGGGAGCAGAGATGCCACTAGCAGTCCTGGGATTCGAACCCACAGCCTTCTGATTACATGCGCAACTCCCTAACCACTAGGCCACCAGCTGCCTGTTGTTTAAATTCCATTAACCCTTAGAAGTTGCAGCTACTACCAAAGCAAGTTGCAATTTTAGATTATTTCTCACTTGTAGCTCACACAAACATGCAGGAAAATTCATTCAAGCTCATTATTTAATGGATACTACATTTATAGTGCCCTTATGGTTAAAAAAGAATGCAAAACAAACAACACCTGCTTAAGTAGCTAATTCAATTGTTATTTTGGATCATGTTTTTAAACAGGAGTGAAACTCACCCATGAGGAAGTCAAAAATGGTCATATCCATGATGTCCAGAAGCCGTGTGCCGCGGTCATAGGGTGGAGTCTGCTTGACTTCATCACAGTAATCTGGATCCACTTCCCACCTGAGCACAAACAAGCACAGGTGACTTCTACCTCTACTGAATACTACTCTTGCAAACTAGTGCTCTTTTAAGCTATGGCTGGTCCTAACAACAGACTACCATGAATGTGGATGATAGTCCATGCAGCAGCTTATGAAGTGCCAATGGAATTAAGGGCACAGCATCATATTTATAAAATAATAGCTACTAGAGTGCTATGCACAGAGGAAGAAATAGTAGTTTGAATTTACTTCATTTACAGTTGTGGATGAAATGTTATATTACACACTATTGTTAACAGCTCCAGCTGTTTATTTAGACAGCTGCAGCTCATTCAAAATGCTGCTGTCAGAGTTCTAACCAAAACCAAGACAAAAGAGCACATTATCAGGTCCTCACACTGAGTTCAGTACTGAATTGATTTCAAAGCATTACTCATTGTGTACAAGTCACTCAATACATGGGTGACTTGTATGCTATGTTTGAAGTTTATATACCTGGTAGTGTCTCTTAGATCTGCAAGCATTTTTCAGCTAGTGGTGAAAAGAGCTGAAACTATACCTGGTGAAATGGCGTTTGGTCACTATGCAGCTCGCTGCTGGAACAAACATCCCATCAGTATAAGCTCTGCTCCAACTCTAGTTTTAAAAAGCTGCTAAAACTGCTCTATTCGCCACTGCCTTCTTTTAAATATTTGCACTTCCATTGCACTTTCAATTTTCTTTCATATATTATTTTATTTCTTTTATTTCCTCCCTTATTTTATTCTATTTTTTTGTATTTTGTTGTCTATTTCTGTAAAGCACATTGAATGAACTTTTGTGTATAATAATGTGTTACATAACGACTTTACCTTGAACAGAGAGTAAATGAAAGGCAATAATTGTGATGATGCACTTAATTCACATGGACCCGACATACAAAAGTCAATTCAAAGCACTTTTTTTTTTTTCAGTGGGGTCCTTCTGCTTTGGATGCAGGATGGAGTATACAGAGCCTTTCTCATGAATACAGAGGAGAATGCATTTTGTATAAAGAGAAAGAATGATGAGTTCCCTCTCTTCCCTCTCACAAGCGAATCAGTAAAGGCAGCAAAACTGTGAGATATGTTCTTTTCAAACACCTAGTCAGCAGTTTTGCATCGTGTTTGATGTGATCGGCCTCGGACCGTCCGGTTAAAACTGGCGTCTCTGGGAGGACGGCCCATTGTCCCAGCCTAGACGGCTGCCTTCCTGGAGCTGCGCTACACTCCATTTTTTGCTGATAAAGGCAGTCTGGGAGTTTAATGAAGATGTGAGGTGGTGTGTGGTGACCTGTGATAGAGCACGGAAGAGATAAAAGAAGAGAACCGAAGACAAAGAAAAAAAAAGAGGAAGTAAAAAAAAAGGAGACAGAGAAAATGAAACAGAAAATAGGGTAGCAATAAAAACATTAGGAAAAAAGATGAAAAAGGAAAGATACCAAAAAAAAAAAAAAACAGTATAATGAAAACAAAAAAGAAAAAGAGAAAAAGAGAAAACAACATGGGCAAAAGAAAGGAAGAACCTTACTCAGCTTTCTTGCGCTTGTGGTAGGAGCGCCTCCACGGGTTCCTCCAGGTTTTGCGCTTGGCCAGGGCGAGGTCAGGCAGGAAAGCGGCCAGTGAGCCCTCGATCTGGTCCGGCTTCCCACACAGAGCGTGCTCAGTGGAGCAGTAGTACGAACACTCTCCGTAAAAGCAAATGTTGTTGGCTGTGAAGGGAGTAAGAGAGCAGGTTTAAGCTTTAAGAGGTTTAAGCTTTAAAAGGTGTAGAAAAGAGGTGACTGAGAGGAGGACAGCAGACTGGAATGGCCAGGCAAATAACCAGAGAGAGCGAGTGTGATAGAGAAAGAGAAAGAGAGAGAGAGAGAGAGAGAGAGAGAGAGAGAGTCTCACTGTAATCTGATGGCAGAGAGAATGCTTTTACAGGTGGTTTGAGGTCACTGAGTTTGGTCATATAACACTGTTGAATGGACTAAGATCACTGAAGGTTGGGTCACAGTTAAACTCTTGGCAGCTATGTGAGTCCCAGTTATTACCATAATCTCTCTGACTGCAGACACATCTGATAGCAGTCATACTGCCCAGCGTTAGGCCTTTTCTCGGGAAATGCGAAAGTGCTGATAGCCATTGGGTAAAAAATGCAGTACAGAGACTTCTGACCTTTAGCAGATTGGCCTGTTCGTGATGGGCTGATGTCAGTGAACTCCGCTGCCTCGTATGGGTTTCGCTGAAGAGGCTTTAGTTCATGATTAATTACAGTGACAAAGGTTTTCTGACATGACTCCTCTGGGGGGGAAGCATGCTTTTTCCCCCCAGAAAAGTTCCTTGTAAAAAGTTGACGCAAGTGCGCTAATGATAATTCATGATAATTAGCTCCATTAATGAGAGAAAAAATGCCTGTGCATGCCTCAGTTCAAGAAGCGACACCCATTAGATGGCTGAAATTTGATTCTAAAACCACTTGGAGAGTTGGTGCGCACTGATTGCCCATTGCTATTCAGATAAAGGTCATGAATAGCCCAGGCCACAGCAGATCTCCGGTACACCAGCCCCTGCTGTGGGGAGGGGCAGGGAGAAAAGGCTGGCTGGGGTAAGGGGATCGAGGCATGGGAAGGAAGGAAGGGGCATGTTGATACCTGGGGAGATGAAGAATGTCCGCCAGAGCTTTTTGTCGCGGGTCACGTCCCGGATCTCCCGCGTCATGTTCACCAGCCTGCCGGCCACCGGGGGAACACGCCGGAAATCCAGAATCCTACACATAGACAGATAGATAGATAGATCGATGGATAGATGGATGGATGGATAGATTGATAGATGGATAGATAGATAGACAGACAGATATTTCATTACATTTCTATTACCTTAATTGTAAAAGCAATTTGAGTGCTAATAGCAACATTTTTTTAAAATCAGATGATATATGTTTCCTGAGTAATTATGACGGTCCTTTCATTGGTAATAACAAAACAGTAAAAGTTATTTTTCAGTCATAACTCATTGAAACACCTTGAAAAATTAGACGTGAGGGATCCCACGTTTGTGTTTATAAGTACAAGAAGAAATATTTTATGGGTGAAAAGTTCACTCCTGTTTCGCGTTAAGAGAAAACACAGTCAGCGTCTTTGTTTTTGATCTGCTTGATGCCGAAACAAATGGAAAGAGCAGAATTTGTGGCTGCAAAATGTACACTGATGAGCCATAACACGAAAACCACTGCCAGGTGAAATGAATAACACTGATTACCTCGCTACAGAGGCACCTGTCAAAGGATGGGATGTTTTAAGCCACAAGAGAACAGTCAGTTCCTGAAGCTGGTGTGTAGGAAGCAGAAAAGTGGGCAAGCGTAAGGAACCACGCAGTTTTGACAAGGGCAAATTTGCGACAATACTTTTAGCAGGTACCACCTACCTAAAAATTGTCGCAGACAGTACACCCTTTCCTGGCAACTCTATTCCCTAATGGCTGTGGTCTCTTTCAGCAGGATAATATCGCTCTGGAACGTTACAAAGACTTCAAGGTGCCTCCAAATTCCCCAGATCTCTGTTCTACTGAACAGCTGTGGGATGTGCTGTGCAAACTAGTCTGATTCATGGAGGCCCCACCTTGTAACTTGCAGGACTTAAAGGATCTGCTGCTAACGTCCTGGTGCCAGATACCACAGCGCACCTTCAGAGGTCTTTGTCTTGACAGGTCAGAGCTGTTTTTGCAGCACAAGAGGACCCAACACAATATTATGCAGGTGGTTTTTCATGTTATGGCTGCTTGGTGTAAACTCAATGTAAATGTAATTCATGACACAGCTCACTGTAACTGTACAATTTTAAAAGTATAGCAAAACAAACTGAATAATTCTTGTAGGGATAAAATGCTACACTTTTAAAATGCATGCTCAAGTACTATGTAGGTATTGTCCCAGATGAGATATGGGATGATTTCTAAAATAGTACAAAACTCCTGCTAAGCTGTCCCACAATGCTCCTTCCAACTTTCGCCCCAAATATGGTCTTTCATGTAACTATGAAAACTACTGGATACTGAAGTTGTAATACTGTAAATTTGCCTCACTGTTAATTAAACAACACAATCAGCATGTTAATTACATAGCGACTGGACATGTAATCTCTGTGTGAGCTTCATCAAGTAATAACCCACTCAGATTTACAGAGCGCAGAAGATCTATGGAAATAAGGGGCAATTTCTCAAAGCGACTGCATAATGATTTAATGATTTTTTTTTTCCAGTCGCCGACAGCAGCTGTCGCAGCCTCGTCTCGGCACGTGAGCCAATTCATAACGTATCCACTTTATGACACCTCCCTGATTGCTACTTAATGGCCTTTTAAAGGCCTGCTTATTGGCCGTCAACGTCTGGCCACACACAGCCCCAGAGGACGACTCCCATCTTCCCGCGACGCAAACAAATTTACGCAATCTTCCCCTTCCCTCAAATGTGACCGACCACGTTTCACATGAGTCCAGGCTACAGGGATAGTGTGGATAACAGATTCACAGCATTAACTGTGTGACTTTTTTCTACAAACTGGGACAAAACTATGTCACACAGCTAAAGACATCTGAAGTCAGAATTTTGTCAGTTTGTCCGCTTTTATTGATTATTGTGTCATTCCATGTCAGACACCACATAAAGAAGTCTATCTATGAAGTCTACTTAAAATGCCCATATCAGGAAAACCAAATCTTTAATGATTTTTAATTAAAAGAGGTCAATACTGTCTATGAACACTATAAAGGTTTTTAAATGTTCCATTTCTTTCTCGGACCAAGTCACTTAAAGGAGTTGTTTAAAAATGAATCGTAGTTTTTGGTCGCTAAAACCATGCAAATGTCATAAATCGGGAACAAGGCAAAGTATAAAATGCAGTAAAACTGTAGGATAGGTTCTCTTTAACAGTGTTCAGCAAAACGAAACAAGCAAACTTGTGACACCAAACATGCCTGGGCTGACTGACTGTACTTGGGGTTTGGAGAAAATAATGCAAAGTTGACTCTCACGTTAAAGTCTGGTTTTCTGGCCCAGGCCCTGGGCCCCTGAGGGACAGAAACTCAAGCCTGCAAGATGAAGCCACTCGGGGGCTACAAAGCCACCAAGTCATGCTGGAGGCTGATGACAAAGAGCCCAGTGTGGAGACTTGGCTGTGCATGAACAGTCTGTCAGCCATACGGGGGTATTGGCGCAGGACTATAACATACAGAACAGGGATGGAGGGATGGCAGAGAGAAGAGTAGAGTGGACTAATGTTTGGGACGCTTTACTTTATTCCATTCTCATTAAAGGTCTACTGGTCCCCTGCTTTCTGTTCATCTTTTCAGCAAATTAGTTCTGCATGGGGATTAGTAATCACTCGTATTGCTGAGATATTAGCCCTCAAATCACTTGTCTCTCTAATGTGCATTTGTACTCACATATTTCATGAAACTGCAAATAAATGCTCAGTTAATACTCAAAAAAACTGCTAGATTCCTCGATGACGACTATTGTTGATGGTGACAGGCCTGGCATGAACCTAACTGAACAGCAAGGCTGCATTTATAATCACCTGACCTCATTCAACACAATGACTGATACTAGTCTGCATGATAAAATCTGCTTCAACTCAATAATTTAAAATGCGATGTATTTTGTTACTCACACTGGATCTCGGAAAACGGATGTGACATGATTTCAGTTCAAGTAAGTTTATACCGTTTCTATAGGTGCGTTCATCATGCAAATCGGTGACCGGTATTTTTGATTTATGTAAAAAGTTGATATTTTGTTGACTGCTCTTTGTAGTCCAATGCGGTTACAATCTATAGTATATGATTGACACATGCACTGGTCTACAGGTGCAATGTCTACAGGTGCTAGATTTGGCGAACAGAAAAAAAAACAACACATGGTCAAAATAAAGTTGGTCTCGACAAGCTCAATCAACGCCTGTCCTGCACAAAGGCCCTCTCTGTGAGCTTCCTCGTTAAAGTCAGCAGGGAGCTTCTCCCAACTTTGATTGCTCTCATATGCACCTTGTTATCCTCAGAGCTCACGTCACCGCGACGTGGATCGAATCAATCTCGCTAAGTGCTTTTCAGGCTGCCGGCCAGGAGGCTGGAGTGACGGGGCCTAAGCGGCGTGTGGAGAATCGGAGCCGTTGGGGCTAGGTTGTGTAACGGCGGTCCAAGTTGCTCTTTAGGGCCGACTGAAGCCTCCTCCTGCCTAAAATCGATACTTGTGTGGGCACGGATGTGGCAGCTTTTGCCAAACCCACGCAAATGCCCGAAGACCAACTGGGCTGAGCACTGGGCCGAATCCCAACAGTCTGTGTTTTACGACTTCAACTGAAAGAGCTAGAGCATGTCTGAAAGAATAGTTTGGTAAAAAAAAATATAATTTGCACCATTTTTCCTTTATATAAAAGTGGCCCAACAGATATTTTTGGTGTCTGTGGATGTCTATAAAAGTTACCAGAAGTATGGAGAAAATGCAGTCTTAACAACAGCTACTACTACTGTTTCAACAATGCAAAGTGTTTTTGTTCATTTGAACAAAAACAGTATTTCACAGGATGTCAGAAACCACATAAGAACATAAGCAGTAATCATATACATCTGTTACAACTTGCCATAGCTTAACATGGTGTGAAGTTTGTACAGTGCTTGGTGTTGAGTACAAGCTCTCGGTAAATAATAAATACATCCAGTGCAGACGCTAACTTTAATCACAAAACATATCTTGGGTGACTGACTACAAATGGAAAATCTGTACATTGGATTTTTTTTTGTTTTTTACAGAAGTGATGCTTTAACCAGGATGAGTGTCTCTCATGTCTCTAGTTGTGTAATGGAATACGGGTAAGATTCTCGAAACAAAGCAGAAAGATTGTAAACACTGTAAACTGTTGTTACAGCCGGGCTCCAGCTGCTGGCCATGTGTGTGTGTGGGTGTTAGGCAGGTATGAACAGAGTGAAAAGACAAGCAGCCTGGGTGGTGTTTGAAATAAAACGTGAACACACGTGTATACATCTCTGGCCGGACCTGAGTGGGCCTCTGCTATTCACCCAGCAGGTGTTTCAGAGCGGGCAGGCCTACCTGTCGAGATGAAATGCTGCAATCTCCGCGTTGTGTCTCTCAAAGTCAGAGAAGTAGAAGAAGTCTGGGGGTGTCTCCTGCTCCCTGGTTTGTCTGGAGAACAGAGAAGAGAGAGAGAGAGACAGAGAGAGACAGAGAGAGAGAGACAAAGAGAGAGAGAGAGAGAGAGAGAGAGAGAGACAGAGAGAGAGAGAGAGAGAGAGAGAGAGAGAGAGACAGAGAGAGA